>CAUYSK010107682.1:0-17467 GCA_963575035.1 Avahi laniger | reverse complement strand
GGGCTGAAAGCCCCACCCTGTCATCCTGCCTTGGTCTTTCCAGGGGCCAACTCCCATCCTGAAGCAGCCTAGTGGAAGGCAGCCATCAGCCAACACATTAGCATACCAAAAGACACTATTACTTTGGAGATTCCGAGGATTTCAGAAGTTATAGGTCAGGAATGGGACTAAGACCAAATATTAATTTCACAGTATCACACCTCACCTACCTCTGGTCATATAAGCCAATTATTTACAATAAGTCTCTACAGATATACAGGTTTTGTTTCTCTGGTTGAACTCTGAATGCTAACAGTCATCAAATTGTTTATTTTGAGACGATGACATAACAGGAAAAATTATATATGTGGTTTGTCTTGGGGGATGGGCCACGAGTGATGCAAAACTATGTTGAATCCTTGAAAGAGGGCAACTCATTTTATGCCCCTGTAGATTTTTTGGTAAACCTATGTCAGCTGTGAAAGCCTGGAAGGCAGTAAATGAGACAAGTCCTCTTGTGCCTTAAAGTAAGGAAAACAAAATATCACCATCATGACCCATCTGCTCTTGGCCACTGTGGCCTGGGGACAACAAAAATGAAATGAGCTCAGAAAGGAATGTGCTGCTCAACAGGAAAAAAAAAAGTATGAACTACAAGGTAAGGCCTACAGATAGATTTTATCCTCATTTTAAATGAGGAAATAAAAACTTGGAGACACATTTTCTAACAAAATATACATACATATATAGTTTAAAAATGCAACAATCAAACCTGGGTTGTGGCTGTCACATCTTTGGTTTAAAGCAATGATTGTATTAAAATTTCTACCAATACATCATTCCTTTATTATTATTATTATTATTTTTTGAGACAGAGTCACTCTCTCCCTCTCTCCACCCCTCCCCCCCTCAAGAGTGCAGTGGCAAGATTCTGTCTCAAAAAAAAAAGTTTAATATAAAAACTAATTTTTATATTAAAAACCATTGACTTGTGCACTTGAGAAAGGTAAAATTTGTGATATGGAATTTTTGTTTTTTTTGTTTTTGAGACAGAGTCTTGCTTTGTTGCCTGGGCTAGAGTGAGTGCTGTGGCGTCAGCCTAGCTCACAGCAACCTCCAACTCTTGGGCTCAACTATCTTTCTGCCTCAGCCTCCCAAGTAGCTGGGACTACAGATGCGCACCACTACATCTGGCTAATTTTTTGTGTTTTTAGGAGAGACAGGATCTTGTTCTTGCTCAGGCTGGTCTCAAACTCCTGAGCTCAAGCGATCCTCCCACTTCGGCCTCCCAGAATGCTAGGATTACAGGTATTAGCCACTGCACCTGGCCATGTGATATGGAATTTAATCTCAATAAAGCTGTTGTAAAACAAGAGGACACAGTTCAACAAATGAATTACAGAAAAGTTCATAAAATAATTTCACTATCTGTGTAAGTGAACATACAGAAAAAACTTTGAGAAATACAATTAACTTTGTAAAATTCCTTAAAATGAAAGTGAAATTTGAAATGCAACACATTATTATGAGATTAATTAATTTAAATGTTAATTAGTATTAACAGTTGTCAACACTCTATATATAGGAAGCAGGCCACAAGTTTTCAAATAAAATAGCCTAGTTGATGGTGGCATGAACATCCAGATAAAGTGTTCTTTGAGTTGGAGTTAATTTTGTGAACAAGGTTACTAACAAATAGTGGGAACTCTTCTTGAGTAAAGAGTGAATCAGTGCTTGTTTCGGCAGCACATTTACTAAAATTGGAATGATACAGAGAAGATTAGCATGGCCCCTGTGCAAGGATGACATGCACATTTGTGAAGCATTTCATATTTTTAAAATAAAAAAAAGAGTGAATCATTAATGTGCACAATAACAGAATGTTAAAACATAACTTGAAAGCACTCATTCATTTCTAAATATTCACTTTCTTTTCTCAGTTAATTGAAAAATACCAAAGTCTTAATGAGCATCAATTTTTGTGTTGGCCAAAAGATAATGATGCATTGTTTTTATATAAATATCATTAAGAACTTAGAAAGGACTCCATTAAATTATTATTAAATTTAATATCTTATCAGTCACTAGCATAATATTCAATATTTTCATTCAAGCCTAAAGTTATATTAATAGATACTACTACATAATTATTATATTAATAAAATATACTTATTTTATTGATTTCATAACTTTAAGCTAAAAATATAAGCACATATATAGAAATTTTAATAAAATTGAGATTCATTAATGTTTTCATTATAATATTCAATTATAATTCAAAAGTAATATTTGTCATTAATCTATCATTAGCATTGGAATTATTATTATATAATTTAAAGTTATCTTTTCATTTTAATATTAGATGTGGTAACATTGTTTGGATCTTCCAAGATCTTTTTGGTGACTTTTCTATTCAATTCCACTAAATTCTGCTGTTCTAAAATCTGAGAGCTCTCATTGGCAGGGTGCTACAGGAAGAAATGTAAGTAGGTTTCATTTCATTTATAGTTTATTTCTAAGAACTCAAAATGTGAATAAAATTCATATTTTATTTCTAAGAAGAAATGTAAGTAAGTTTTCATTTCATTCATATTTTATTTCTAAGAACTCAAAATGTGAAAAGCCCCAAGAGCATTTACTATATTACATAAGTGTACACAGATACATATGAAACACATTTCTTTCTCACGAGGATAAAATTTGTCCTCATGAGGCCGGGCATGGTGGCTCACGCCTGTAATTCTAGTACTCTGGGAGGCTGAGGTGGGACGATCGTTTGAGGTCAGGAGTTTGAGACCAGCCTGAGCAAGAGCGAGACCCCGAATCTACTAAAAATGCAAAGAAATTAGCTGCACAACTAAAAATAATAAAAAAAAATTAGTTGGGCATTGTGGTGCACACCTGTAGTCCCAGCTACTTGGAAGGCTGAGGCAGGAGGATCACTTAAGGCCAGGAGTTTGAGGTTGCTGTGAGCTAGGTTGATGCCATGGCACTTTAGCCCCGGCAACACAGCAAGACTCTGTCTCAAAAAAAAAAAAAAAATTTTGTCCCCATGACCTTCTAAAAGAGTTATCTTTTATTTCAGAAAAATCTCAGCTATTTTGTCTTAAAATATTTTTCTGTTTCCCCTTCCCCTCTTTGGGGATTCCAATTACATGCATATTAGGCCATGTAAGATTGTTTCATAGCTTACTGATGCTCTTTTCATTAAAAAAAATCTCTTTTCATTTCCTTTCATATAATTTGAATTGTTATCTTTAAACTACTAACCCTTTCTTCTTCAATGTCTAATCTGCAGTTAATTCTATCCTGGGTATTTTTTTCTAATCTCACACCTTGTAGTTTTTATTTCTAAAAGTTCAATAGGGATTTTTTTATGCCTTATATGTCTCTGCTTAACTTTTTGAAAGCATGGAACAGTTATAACTTTTATTTTCCTCCTCTGCTAATTACTAACGTAACATCTGTATCTTGTAAATTTTGATTTCTTGAGTTTCCTTCTATGAGTTGTATTTTTGTTTCTTTGTATTTTGGTAATTTTTGATTGGATGCCAAACATTGTGAGTTCTAATCTTTGTTCGATATTGGATATTTTGGTATTATAAATATTCTTGGGCTTTGTTCTGGGACACAGCTGTGTTACCTGGAAACAGTTTAAATCATTTTGGTTCCTGCTTTTAATATTGTTATGCAAAGAAGTGCTCAGTCTGGGGTTAATCATTTCTCCCTCCTGGTGCATGATCCTGTGGACTCTACCCAATGTCTCATGCATCTTGAGGTTTCTACTTTGGCTGGCAGGAGCAGGTAGTCTTTCCCACCCTGTGTTGAGCTCAGGCACTGCCTCTCATCCTTGCAGGTGATTCTTTTCCTGGCTTTGAGTGGCTGACACACATACTGATCACATCCAGCTATGCATTAGATGGCGCCCCCCACCCCCCCCCCCCGCCGCCCCTCACCGGCAGATCTCTAGGTTCTTTCTCTGTGCAGTGCTCTCCTTTCTGCTACTCTGTCGCTTGTACTCTGCTACCTGGGTCTCCCTGGACTCTCTCAGCTCTGTCTTCTCAACCCCGGGAGTCCAACAGGCTTCCTCCGGGTTCCTTTTCCTTGCATCGTGGCCTGGGATCTCTTTCAAGGCAGTAATCTGGGGGCAACTGTAGTATTTACCTTGTTTCCTATTTCACGTTGTCCTTTATTGCCTGATGTTCCGTGTCTGGCAAACTGTTGTGTCATTTCTTTTGTCCGGTTTTGTTTTTTTCTGGTGGAATGGAAATCTGGTCCCTGTTACTCCATCATGGCCAGAGCTTAATGTAAGGGTCAAGGGAAAACCTCACCTTCACCCTCTGAAGGTTCACCAAAAAAGCAACTGACAAAAGGCAGATTAAGAGGAGAAATGGTGTACAAATGTATTAGTGTACATGTAGGGAGAATCACAGAATGATTACTTCAACCCCTCAATTGGGTACAGCTTATATACCATCTTGAGATGAAAAAAATGGAGGCTCAGAGCATGGCCAAGAACAGGTTACGGTGGTCAATCAGGTTAGGGTCGCAAGACAGTTATGGGAAGGTGAGAAGAAGGGGTCTGGCTAGCAATGGTGACCTTGTTACTTAGACAAAACCTCACAGGTAGCATCCCTCAGAGAGAATAGAAGGTAAAATGTTTGTTTCAGATCTTTAAAGATGTCAGAATTTTTTTAGCTATTCTTATATTTCCATCCAGCCTCTCTGGATAGCCATCTTGAACTATGTCAAAGAAATATGTGTGTGGGTGAAATATTTTGGTTTCCTTCACTAGACTCCTATTACATACCTCCAAAATGGTGAAGTCAGGATTATTTTGAGTTACATGTTTTGAAGTCTACCACTAGGTGGCAGTGTTATACAGCTGAGATTCTTTTAGGCTGTGGCACAGGGCCAAGCATTTCTAGGTTTTTCTGAGAGATATGAAATTATATATTTGGTCTTGGTTTAAGCACACCGGTCTGTTTTATTGAGCTCCATTTTATTTATGTATCTGTTGTGGAATTTTTACTTCAGTGTGAAATTTGTAAAGATATTTTGCCTAAAAGAATATATTCTATAGATTGAAATGATTATATGCTAGGCTCCAGTAGTAGAAATGATACAGTTGTTAGGGAAATTTTCCACCTCGAAAGGGATTTAAATATATTTATGAAGGCATTCATTAACATTCATCTGTGTCTGGTATGTAAGACCAGCACAGAGAAGAAGGAACAGTGGCAGGAAATAAGGACAGGACATTGGCCGGGCCACATTGTGAAGGGCCAAGTTTGTTGCAACAGGAGTTTGGACTATGCCTTGTAGCCAGTGGAGATTAAATGACAGTTTCCAATTAAGTGATTAATATGATAAAAATGGTGTTTTAGGTTAAAGCCTCCAAATGATTTAGATTGTACAGCCTTTGTGTGTGATGTTTTAGTATACATCCAATTTTTTTATATCTAGTTATATACAAATGATACATACGTGGTACTCTGCAAATACAGTGTGTAGATTACAAAATATACACAAAACTGAAGTGTGTGGTTACACTAAGATAGTGTTGGCAATTTTGAATTTTTTTGCAGGTTAGATGTCAGATCTGATTAGGTCAGTGTTTTATGTCATTAAGGAGCTAAATTAAGAGCTTACAGTGGTGTAGATGACATTTTAATCTTTCTGTTCTCTTGTTCGCTTCAAGAAATGTGAACATCTATCTCAGCGAGCTTTCACTATCTGCTCGAGACGCCTGGCGTACTGCATGTGTCGCACAACCATTTCACATATGAATGCAGTGAGATTGTCAGCGTTGATCTCCGAAGTACACATTGCAGGTCTAATTTATTTCTTATTTACTAATATAGAACAAGTGCTAATCAGAGATACACTATTTTATTCCTCACCAGTGGAGGAATAAATCCTGCACATGTGGGGTGGATGTACCTCCTTTGGAGACTCTGGCTGCAGCACGGACAGGCTGCAGAGTGTGGGCAGCAGCTGAGCACACACAGACCAAACATGAGGTTCTTGTGTGCTGGTAAAGAATCAGAGCAGAAATCAGTAAGATTTTGATAATAAGTCTAGTTCAAAAGAACGACACTTATTTCATTTTAGCCTCTTGTAAATTAACAAAATAAATCCCAGCCCAGGCTTGGAGGGTGAAGACAGCTTCCTGGAAACACTGACATCTCACTTGAGTCCTGCAGATGGAGTTCCAGTGAGTGGGATGAGGCAGAAGAGGGAAAGTGGGGCAGAGTCTGGAGGACAGTCTGATGGGGGGTGGTGAGAGAAACTACATCGTATCTGAGAGACGGATAAGAGAAGGTGGGACTCGAGGGAGGAGGGAGGATATCCTTAGGGAGAACCCATCTAGCTGTTGTTAGCATCCGTCTCAAATATGCAATCTGAGAAAAATCCAAGAGCAAAATCAAAATGGCACATGAGGAACAGAGGTACACAGGAACATGTGATCCGTGTTATCCACCCCAGTATCGCAGAAGTTGCCTGGAAAGACTTGAGGTGGCATCCATCTCTCCATTTCTTGGCCCAACCATTTGTCTTCCAAATGAACACGGATACTTCACTCAAGAAGCTGAGCATCCCAAGTGTAGCAAGAAAGATGTCACCTTCTAGCTCGGTTTTGCAGTTACCTTTCTCACAGGAACTTATAAATTACTGTTTAAAAATGGCACTGTCTACATAAAAGACATTACACAAATTCAGTGAAGGTTTGTCTCTTAATTACTATCATGGGAAGTATTAAAATCGATGTCTTTTAGAGTAATGATTGTAAATACTTTATACCTGGACCCATTTGCAGCTAATTTCTCCCTCCCTGCAATTGCGTTTTGACCTTGTGAATCTGATTGGAAAATTGCACCCTCCTTCTTACTTCTGAGTGTGATGTTGTTGTCAACAGTTCAGTGGCATATTTTGGGATTCATAGTTCTTAAATTCTGTCTTCCAGACAAACTCCAAAGTGATTTTTCATAGTGAAATATCAGAACTGTGGCCAGTTTTAGCTGATTACATGTTGAAAGCTGAAACAGATAGAGCTAACATGTGTATAAGCGAACACCCACCCACCAATTATAATGGGAGACTTTTAAAGCAGACCCCAGGGTAAACCTGATGTGAGTTGAATGTTTTTCTTGGTATACCGATTCCTTAGATGGCCTTTAAACTTCTATTACTGGAACCTTTCATGTTCTCCCAGTGCTCTGAATATAGGAGTTCTGGTCTTTGGAGATGCAGGACTGCTTGATGGGCTGACTGCACTCTCTGTGCACTTCAGTGAATTTTTGTAAACATATAGTCCAGCCCTGTCACTTCCTATCTCATGATTCAACTGTATTCTCCATAGCACTGCCAGTATCTGACATTATCTTATTTGCTTATGCTATGTTTATTTTCTTTCTTTCTTCCTTTCTTTCTTCTTTTTTTGAGACAGCATCTCACTCTGTTGCCCAGGCTAGACTGCAATGGCGTTATCAGAGCTCACTACAACCTCAAACTCCTAGAGTCGTGCGATCCTCCTGCCTCAGCTTGTCAAGTAGCTGGGACTATAGGCGCATGCTACCATATCTGGCTAAGCTAATTTTTCTATTTTTTGTAGAGACAGGGTCTCATTATGTTGCCCAGGCTGGTCTTGAACTCCTGACCTCAAGTGATCCTCCTGTCTTGGCCTCCCAAAGTGCTGGGATTATAGGCATGAGCCACCATCCTTGGTCTTGTTTATGCTATGTTTATTTTCTATCTCCCTTCACTAAAATGTAAAACTACTCCAGGTCAGGGGCCTTTATCTTTCTTGTTCATCATTGTGTCACCAGTGCCCAGATAGGACCTGGCACAAACTGAGTCATCAATACAAAATTATTGATTTTGTGAATAAACGAGAGTGCATAATGGTACCTGATGTCATGTCCATTGTAATCATCATCAATATCAAGAAGAATTTATTAAGCAGTATCACAGTGTTGCACAACCCCAGGGGCTCTGCCTGTGTGGCACAGGACCAGCCCTGGCAGAAGACAGATGGAAGCCAAGAATGACCTGATCAAATATAAATTTGTCATCAAAGTTGCTCCTGAATAACATACCAGCGAATTCCATAATATTTGAAATCATCTTATAATGAGGATCTCTGGGTAGTTAAAATAAACACCTTTGGGCTCCCCATGGAGCCACCTAAGACTGAGTACAAATACTACTCAACAATAAACAGCATTAGAGGCAAAGTTCTCAGCAGCCTTTTTGTTGGAAGATTCATAATCACAGCAAGAAATGTTTTGCATAGAAACAAGTATACACACAAAATAATTTTTTTTATCAAGTTGGAATTAAATGCTATCTAAAATTAGTTTAGAGAAATAGTTCCATTTAATTGACTGATTTGGGTAGGATAAAATGGTAATAATTGTTTTACATGGTATTTAAATTTCATTACTTGAATTTCTTACTGCTTCTTTTCACGTGAGAATTACCTTTGCAAATAGGACATAATAGAATGCTTTTTGAAAAGCTTTTACTTGCATTCCCTCTTGGAGGGTATTGGTGTTGTATTCAGGGACTAGAGACTCATACAGGCATAATGAGAAGATGAATGTGCGTCCACCTTACAGGTGTCTCCAGCTCTTGACTTTGTTCTTCCCCCAGGCGGGATGAAGTGAATATAGAATGTCTTGCAGTTGAATAATTCGACTGCTTTCAGGCAAGAATTTTTGTGATGTTATAAAAATTGAGATCTAAAAGGGAACTTAACCTTCAGTTCATTCTTTTGATATATTTTGCCTGAAGCAGGGTGCTCGGACCTGTTATCTCAAATAGGCAATATAAAAATATCTTTCTAATTCACTCCTACAGTTGAAAGATCCTTATGGATTGAAATTACTGTGATCTATCAAAATTCACTATGTTGCAGAAATAAAATAAAATCACATGTCAGATGAGGAATGATGACAACAATGGACCAGCTTATTATGAAGCTTAAAATGAAAATGCTTTATTGGCAATGCTATTGGACTTATGTAAGATTGAGAATATGTGTCAAAATCAGAGGAGCCACGGTGCTGGTGTTTTTCTCATTCTTATTAATGTGGCTTGTTTGCCCTATGCTTAAGGACAGGCTTTTGGAATCAGAAGCAATATTTGGTTTGATTGCATGTCTTTTGTAAAAAATTTAGGATGTAAATTACGCACCATAAAATTCACCATTTTAAAGTGTCCAATTCAGTGGTTTTGAGTATATTCGCAAGACTGTGCACCCACCTTGACTATCTAATTCCAGAATGTTTTCATTCACTCAAAAAGATGAAACCACTACTGTACTTTCTGTCCTTATGGATTTGCCTATTCTGCACATTTCATATAAACTGAGTCAAATAATAAGTATTCTTTCGTGTCTGACTACTTTCACTTAGCATGTTTTCTTTTTTTCTTTTTAGACCGTCTTGCTCTGTCGCTCCAGCTAGAGTGCAGTGATGTCATAGCTCACTGCAACTTCAAACTCCTGAGCTCAAGTGCCCATCAATACATTAGTGGGTTAATAAAATGTGGTATATGTATTCCACGGAGTATTAATCAGCTATAAAAAAAATGGTTAACTAATACTTTTTGTAAGAACCGGATGGAACTGGAGACCATCCTTTTAAGTGAAGTATCACAAGAATGGAAAAACCACATGTACTCATTAAATTGGAACTAATAGATCAACACTCAGATGCACATATGGTAGTAAAATTCAACAGAATTCAAGCAGGTGGGAAGGTTGGGTAAATTCACTCCTAATGGGTATGATGCACACTATCTGGGTGACTGGGTGATTGGATACACTTACAACTTTCTCACAGCAGTTGTACAATTTTACATCTCCACCTGCAATGTTAAACTGTACAAAAGCAATTCATGTAATCAAAATGTTTGTACTCCTGTAATATTCTGAAATAAACAAAACAAACAAACAAAAAAACAACTCCTGGACTCAAGTGATCCTCCTGCCTCAGCCTCCTGGGTAGCTGGGACTACAGGTATTTGCCACCACACTCAGCTATTTTTCTGCTTTTGGAAGAGACAGGGTCGTCTTACTCTTGTTCAGGCTGGTCTCGAATTCCTGAGCTCAAGCGATCCTCCCATCTCCTCCTTCCAGAGTGCTGGGATGACAGGCATGAGCCACCGCCTTAGCCTGTTTTCAAGATTCATCTATGTCATATCATGTATCAGTTTTTCATTCCCTTTTATGACTGAATACTATTCAATTGTATAGATATGCCATATTTTATTTATCTGTTCATAAGTTGATGGGCATTTGCTTTGTTTCCACTTTTTCGCTATTGTAAATAATGCTATTATCAAGATTTGTGTACAAGTTTTTGTGTAAACTTATGTTTTCATTTCTTTTTTTTTTAAATAGTGAGGGTCTTGCTCGGTTGCCTAGGCTACAGGGCAGTGGTGCCATCATAGCTCACAGAAATAGAGACTTCCTTAGACAAACAAAATCAGGCAAATTATTGACAGGAGACTTGCCTTATTGGATATGCTGAAAGAATTTCTCCAGAGAAAGAAAATGACGCAGGTCAGAAATTCAGATCTACATAAAGAAGGGAAGAGGATCAGAGAAGGAATATAGAAAGATGAAATAAAATCTTTTATTTTTCTTAGTCTTAATCTAATAGATAATTACTTGTTCAAGTAATAGCAACAATGTATTGGGCGATTATAGGTAAAGATAAGTGAAATGAATGGCAGCAATGTTCTAAGGGATGTGAGGGAGGAATTGAGAATATTCTGTTATAAGATACCAGCACTACCCATGAAGAGGCACAGTGTTACCTGAAAGTGGATTTGGATTTGTTGTAAACTCTAGGGCAACCGGGAAAACATTTTAAAAAAGAATTGTAACTAATATATTAAGAGGGCAGAGAAAATGGAATCCTATAAAACCAGAGAGGTAAAAAAAAAAAAAAAAAAGAGGGTAAGATTAAAACAAAGGAACAAGAAAAAGTGCAACTAATAGAAAACAGTTACAAACATAGTAGATTATAATCCAGCCATACAAATAATGATTTTAAATGTGAGTGATTTAAATATATCAGTTAAAAACAGAGACAGAGCGGATAAAAAAACAAACCCCAATTGTATGTTGTCTATAAGTAAGCCACTTTAAACATAAAGACACAGATAAAGAGTAAAAGAACAGAGAAAGCTATATCATGCTAATATAAAAAAAACAACTGGAGTGACTATGTTATTTTTAGACAAAGCAGACTTTAGAATGAAGAAAATTATCAAGGATAAAGAGAACCTTTAAATAATGAAAACGAGGTTAATTCTCCAAGAAGTCATAACAACTCTTACTATGCACACACCTAACAATTAAGCATCAAAATACATGAAATATAAAACTGACAGAACTGATCACTACTAATTTGATAGACAACAAATGGATAATGAAGGAACATTATAAATAACTCTGTGCTCATATATCTGATAACTCAGATGAAATGGACCAATTGGATAGAAACTACTAAAGCTCAGACAAGAAGAAACAGATGGTCTGAATTGGTAGGTACACATCTATTAAAGATTTTGAATCAATATTTAATAAAATGCCAAAAATAAACGCACCAGTTTCAGATGGTTTTACTGGTGAATTTTATCAAATATTTAAGGAAGAAATGACACTGATTTCTCTAACCTCTTCCAGAAAATAGAAGCAGAAGGAATGCTTTCTAACTCATTCAAATGCTTTTTTATATACATATTATCATGATTTTTTTCTTCTCCAGTCTGTTGATGTGGCAGAATATGTCGATTGATTTCTTTAATGTTAAAACAGCCTTATATACCTGGAATAAATCCTACTTGGTCATGACGTATAATTTTTTATTCATTGTTGGATTTAATTTGCTAGTATTTTGTTAACTACTTTTGCATGTATGTTCAGAAGAAATATTGGTCCGTTATTTTCCTTTCTTACAACATTTTTATCTGATTTGTGGATTGATGAAGCCACAAATTAAGAGAAAATATTTGTAAAACACAGATCTGATGAAGAACTTGCATCCAAATATACAAAGAACTCTTAAATATATGAAAATAACTCAATTAAAAATAGGCCAACACCTGAACAGGCACCTCACCAAAGAAGATATATACAAATAGCAAATAAGCATCTGAAAATATGCTGAACATCATATTTCATCAGGGAATTGCAAATTAAAACAACAATAAGATATCGCTATGTACCTAATAGAATGGCTAAAATCCAAAAACTCACAATACTAAACACTGGTGAGGATGAAGAGCCAACAGGACCTCTTATTTATTGATGTTGTAAATATAAAATGGCATAGTCACTTTGGAAGACAGTTTGGCAGTTTCTTATAAAGCTAAACAAAATATTGTCATATGATATAGGAATCATGCTCCTCCGTATTTACCCAAATGAGTTAAAATTTATGTCCATCCCCAAAACCCTGTACAAATGTTTGTAGCATCATTATTCATAATTGCCAAAAACCAGAAGCAATGAAGATGTTCTTCAATAGGGAATGGATCAAGAAACTTTGGTGTACCCATATGATGGAATATTATTCAGTGATGAAAAGAAATGAGCTGTCAAACCACAAAAATATATGAAGGACTTTTAAAGGCATATTGCTAAATTGAACAAGCCAGTCTGAAGAGGATATATATTTTATTATTCCACTGTATGTTATCCTGGAAAAGGCAAATCTATAGAGACAGAAAAATCAGTGGTTAGCAAGGGTTGGGGAGAAGAGGGAAAGGATGAAGAGGTGAAACACAGGGGAGTTTTGGGGCAGTGAAACTATTCTTTATGATACTGTAACGGTGGATACGTCGAAATCCACAGAAATGTACAACCTTATTGTAAATTATGGATTTTAGTTAATAATAATGTGTTAATACTGTTTCATTAACAAATGTAGCACAATAATGCAAGGTGTTAACAAGGGGGTGAAACTGTAAGGGAGGGGAGTATATAGGAATTTTGTACTAACTGCTTGATCGTTCTGCAAATCTAAAACTTCTAAAAATAAAGTCTATTAATTAAAAAAACCCAAAATATAAAAAATTGTCTGATTTCCATTTGCCTATACCATACTCAGAAATCCATTTCATGGAAACAAATTTCAGTTTTGAAATAATCAGATTGTCCAAAAGAGGGTGCCAAAAGACTTACAAAGGTATTTCCTTTGGTTATTTAAAGACAAGTTAAATAATAAAATAGAATTAATATAATTAAAAACTAGAAGTCCCCAATATAAATCAATGTGCATGACTCTCACCAACATCTTGCCATCTCGCCTATGACTCCTGTCTTCCTTAGGACTCAAGGTATTAGCTACCTTTGCTCCTTGGTGTTGCTTTTTTTTTCCTGAGACAGAGTCTTGCTCTGTCATCCAGGCTACAGTGCCGTGGCGTCAGCCTAGCTCGCAGCAACCTCAAACTCCTGGGCTCAAGCAATCCTCCTGCCTCAGCCTCCCCAGTAGCTGGGACTACAGGTGCACACCACCATACCTGGCTAATTTTTTTCTATTTTTAGTAGAGACAGGTTCCTCGCTCTTGCTCAGGCTCGTCCCAAACTCCAAACCTCAAGCGATCCTGCGCCTCGGCCTCCCAGAGAGCTAGGATTACAGGCGTGAGCCACCGCGCCCGGCCTGTTATATTGCCTTTTCACATTTTTAAAACATCTGTATTTTTTTGTGGATTGTAAAAGGAATATCCACGCATAAAATAATCAAATTAACAAAGTCCAAGGCGAAAGCCCACCGAATCTTACGCGAGGACTACTTACTGAGGCGCATGTGCCGCTTCGTCCACTCTCGCCGCCTTCCCGCTGCCGCTGCGGCTCTGGAGTCTGTGCTCGGCCCGTCTGGGGTTGTCCTCTGTGTCCCTGAAGGTTGGTGTGAGGGTGAAAGAGGAGCCCCAGGGCCTAGGGACCCCCGGGGAGGCGGGAGTCACCACTTGGTGGGAGCAGAAAGGTGGGTGGCTCTGAGGCGGGCGCGGCCTGACGTGCAGGTGCGAGCCACGGACCTGAGCGGGCTCCAGAGGGCGATTGGGGCGGAGCCTTCGACAGCGTGAAGACCTGGTGCACTCCCAGAACGGCCCGTGTGGGCTTCGCAGGGTAGGAAAGAGAGTTCCAGAAGCTCCGGGAAGGGGAGGTGGGTTCCAAGATGGCGGCAGGGGCGGTTTCCACAGACGGTGAGTGACAGGTCTGCGAGGGCGTTCGGGCCGGCTGTGTCCTGCAGGAGCCGGGTCCTTGCCTGTGTGGCGATCAGTTTACCGTCTGCACCATGAACACGTTAACAGTACTGGTGAAATGGCCCCTAATTCCCAGTGGAATAACTGTGAAGTGTGTGCAGACCGAGCCTTACTGTGTGGCAGTTGTATTTGTGGGGTTTTGTGGTGTCTCTTCAGCAAGCAAAATCTGTGGTCCCCCTCTGCAGTGTAGCCTGCTGAGCACTGCTGGTTTGAGTTGACAGAAGTTTCTGCAAGACCTAGTTGGACAGGACAGTGCGTTTCACCAGGGAGATTGAGGTACTTGGCCGGTTTTCTTTGGAATAAAGTAGGTGTTACAAAACTTGAAGGAGCGCACCCTGTAAATGGGAATCCCACCTGAAAGCACACCCCTTTGGCCTGAGCCGTCTCACTAGCACTTCAGAGCAAAGGCAAAAGAGTCACAGAAAGGTGAAGGTCCTGGCTTTGCATGGCCCAAGCCCTTACCGATCCTACTCCGTAGAACGCACAAAATTTGGTTGATAATCTCTAATTCGGTAGCTGTCAAAGAGTGAGTGCTGTCGGAAGGTTCAGGCTGACTTTCGGAAGGGAGAGGCGAGTTCAGCTGAGAAGGATGGGCAAGCGCCCAGGGAATGTTCCTTCTTGGAGGGGGCTTGACGGTGTGGTCTGGGGTGGAGGAATAACCTGTCACGTCTGAGATGATCTGGCTACAGTGCTCTCTAAACACAGCCCCATTCCTTCAGTCTCTCCTTATCGCTTCCAGTTTCTGAGCTCTCTTAAACCTAGTCAATCAAATTTGGCATCTGCAGATACACTGATGCTCCCTCTTTCCCGAGAGTTCTTCCTGGTAGTTCAAGAAGGGTTTGCCAAGGTATTTCTGCCTTATAAGGAAGTCGACAAAATTGAATTTGAGGAGATGTGACTTGCCCAGGGTCACACGATTTGAAGATGTTTAGGCAGTCTGACTTTTTGACTAGTGTTATCCATTTTGTCAGTTAAGTCAAAACAAGTGTTTGTTTACATTTGAGGTTAATTTTGTGACAATAAAGTCAATTTAGAATAAGGCCGGGTACGGTGGCTCACGCCTGTAATCCTAGCACTCTGGGAGGCCGAGGGGGGCGGATTCTTTGAGCTCAGGAGTTCGAGACCAGTCTGAGCAAGAGTGAGACCCCGTCTCTACTATAAACAGAAAGAAATTAGCCAAACAACTAAAAATAGAAAAAATTAGCCAGGCATGGTGGCGCGTGCCTGTAGTCCCAGCTACCTGGGAGGCTGAGGCAGTAGGATCGCTTGAGCCCAGGAGTTTGAGGTTGCTGTGAGCTAGCCTGACGCCGCCGCACTCTAGCCCAGGCAACAGAGAGAGACTCTGTCTAAAAAAAAAAAAATAAATAAAACATCTACATGTGATTGTGAATTTTTTCATATTTTACACATAATTAAAGAGTTTCTTCCCCACTTAATCTTGTTAAAAACATAAATGTATCAGTTAGCATTTGCTGTGTAAGAAACCAACCATACCTTCATGGCTTAAAGAAAACCCAACCATTGTATTTGTTCAACATTCTGTGGATCTGCATTTTGGGGTGGGTTTAGCTAGGCAGTTCAGTTTCTATGTTAGTCTTTGCTGGATCACAGATGAGACTTTAGTCACCTAGTGCTTTGACTGAGACTGGTTGTTTTAAAATGGCTTCATTTACATGTCTGGTGATTTGAGATGACTCTTGGCTAGGCCCCTTGTCTCCAACAAGGTAGCTGCAGACTTCTTCATAATATGGCTGCGTCCAAGAAAGCAAGCATCAGTCAGCAAGTACTTTTCAAACCTATATTTGCATCACATTTTCCAATGTCCCATTGACCAAAGGACGTCAAATGGGAAATCCCAGTTTATTGTCAGAGCATATCATACTCTGTATCCAAGCCCCCATGTAGCAAGATAAATGAGTTCTAAAGATCTGCCTTACAAAATAGAATCTTTACTCAACAATGCTGTACTGTACACAAACATTTGTTAAAAGGGTAAATCTGGATGTTAAGTGTTCTTACCACATTAAAAAGTTTTTTAAATATACACACAATATATCATACTACATGGGGGCTTGGATACAGGGATGCGTTGGGAAACATTACTGGAACAGCATATCACAAGAAATATACATTAAGTATATTTATTCCTTTACAATCATGGGCAAAAAATGTTGAGTTGCAGGATGCATCCATGATATTTAGGTATATAAAGCCATATGTGTTGTAGTTGACACACATGTATAATCCTTTGTTGAATTCATGTG
This sequence comes from Avahi laniger, assembly GCA_963575035.1. Classification (NCBI taxonomy): domain Eukaryota; kingdom Metazoa; phylum Chordata; class Mammalia; order Primates; family Indriidae; genus Avahi; species Avahi laniger. The sequence goes on along the minus strand of CAUYSK010107682.1, from coordinate 941 downwards.
TTAATATAAAAATAGTTAATACAACTGAAGTATATCTCTATACCATTAATTTTAGTAAAAATACAATGTTTGTTTCTGTAGTTTAAATGATTACATTATATCTTTAGGTAACATTAACTGTGGGTAAATCAGTAGGTAATGTATGTTTTTATTAACCCAAAAATAAATTGTCTCTTTAACAATTAAAAAAAGGTTACTTACTTACTGTCAACAATTTGTGTTGACAATAACTTTTTTTGTGTGTGAATATTTAAAAATTTTTTTTATTATGGTAAGAACACTTAACATCAGATCTACTCTTTTAACAAATGTTTAAATGTACAGTATAGTATTGTTGAGTAAAGATTGAATTTTGTACTGCAGATCTTTAGAACTACTTATCTTGCTTACTGGGAAGGGAAGTTATGTAAGTTTCTGAATATTTACATAAATGTTTAGAATGTAAATGGCTTACACTAACCATATTCTCTGGTGATGTCCATGCCTACTGATGAATACCTGTCCTATATAATAACATCATTCTCTCTTTATAATGGAAGCCTATGATTCTGTTTTATGGATGTATTATACTTTATTTAGTCAATACTCTATGTATGCAATTTAGTTTAGTACTTTCTTTTTGTTTTTGCTATTAAGAGTATTGATTTAACACAAAGTCTTAAAAATACATGTTTATGTATTTGTGTTGTTATCTGTTTAATTCCTGAATTAAAATTCCAAGTTTAAATGTAAAAATATTTATATTTTGATAGGATTATCATTTGCTATCTGATAAGTTTTACAAACACAGTCATGTGTCATTTAATGATGGGGATATGTTCTGAGAAATGTGTCGTTAGGCGATTTCATTGTTGTGTGAACATCATAGAGTGTATGATATTTATAGAAATCCAGATTGTATAGCCTAATACACAATGGTATGGCCTATTGCTCCTAGGCTA
>CAUYSK010107680.1:0-17618 GCA_963575035.1 Avahi laniger | reverse complement strand
GGTGAAATAAGAAATGTGGAACCAGAGGGTCCCTGACGCTCCTTTTATTCCAGACAGGCCGGCAGCTGGGGGAGAGACCCCGCTCGTGCTTGCTGGGAGCTGGGGCCGCATGGCCTCCTGCTCCTCTGACCCCGTGGGCAGCGTGGAGCGTCCACGTGGGCTGGGCTGGAGCTCCAAGAGGGGTGGGGATTCCTGGTGTTGGCCAGGTAGAGCCGGGTCACCTTTCGTCCCTGGGGGAGGGGGTTGCTCTATTTTATTATTACTGTGGATGTTGTTATTAAGGTGACATTCACATCACAAAAAATTCATCATTTTATGGCAAACAATTCGGTGGCATTTAGTCCATTCATGGTGCTGTGTAACCACCCCTCTGTCTAGCTACCAAACGGTTGCATCACCCCAGAAGGAGACCCCGTGCCCCTGAGCACTCACTGCCCTTTCCCCTCCCCAGCCCCTGGTGGCGCCCTCTGCTTTCTCTCCCTGTGGGTCCCTGATGTGTCATTTCCACAGCATCCCAAGATCGTTAAATGAAAACCGAAAAGACACTTACTTGGCGGTTGGGGTGAGGGTGCGGCCGATGGGCCAGGGCAGTGGTGCCGCGCAGTGGTCAGTACAGGGGCCGATCCTGCTTCGTCCCCAGCCCGGGGGCAGCTTCCTGGTTCCTGACTCTCCACTCTGCCTGCTGCTGCCCCTGACTTATCCTCACTGCACTCGCTGGTCCTTCTTCGGCTTAGTAGTTCAACTTCCTCCTGGTTTCTGCTCCTCCCAACTTCCGCTCGCTCGTGGAGGCTCCGGCTGCACCTCCAGCTTCTGACCCCACCTGGCTTCACTTGGATAATCTCGCCATCGTTTCACACTCGGGGGAGACTAGGAGTCTGTTTTACCCCAGAGGGGCTACTGTGGATTCGGTGGCTCCTGGCGGGTCTCGGTGGTCGAGTGGCTGGGTGCTGTGGTCTGCAGGGGGCTGCCCCTTTAGTGGGGGCTTCCAGCAGGGCAGTTCCCCCCTGGAAGGGCTGGTGGCGTGGGAGGCACCGCGATTGGTTCCAATCCCCACGTTAGGAGGAAACAGTTGAGAGAGGGTGACATTGGATAGATCCGAGGCTCACCGCCAATGACTAAGCCCTTTGAGCTTCAGTTTCTTCATCAGTAAAATGCAAATAACGTTCCTTTCCTTGCAGGGATCTTGTAAACATTAGGGATAATATATGCAGGCTGCCTGGAAGTGCTAGGCATTAAGTGGAAGTTATTATAATATCAGGAGAAAGGAGGATATTGTGTAAATAACTGTAATGCTCCCTTGTGGCTCCAATCATGCCCAGACAGTATATTTCCGCCTGTCTCAAAGGGGTTCAAAATGCTTCATAGATGAAAAAATATCCCAAGGAGGTAGTTCCTACGGACTGTCAGAGTACACCTGCCGCGTTGTCGTTAAATGAAAAAAAGGAAGGCGCCAAACAGTGGGTGTGTGTATGGTGTCTCACCAATTGTGCAAAAAGAGAAAGATTGAAAATGTGTACACATATGATTACATGCACACAGGATGCATCAGAGGAGGAAAGTTGCGCCTGGAGGCAGGTGGGTGGGACGGTGGGACTTCCTCCCCATCACTGTACCCCTTGGTTTCTTTTAAATTTTGTACCACGTGTAAGTTATTACCTCTATGGAATGACATAAAAATATGTGTTCCAAGCCTTCTAAAAAATTCTGGGCAGTGGGACATGCAACTGGCAAGAATGCAAGTCTGGGAAAAATTATTTTTAAATGAGAGAAGGTGGGAGGGACGTGAAGTATAAGAGTACATACGGGGTGTGATGCGGGGAAAATGAAGAATGCCGTGAATGCTCACACGTTTCTAAATATTTTCTTAATGATTTTTCACCGTTTCACCTAACCAAAAAAAAAATGTTCTGAAGAACATTCAAGTAGAAGCACGATAAGCTGTGCTTCCCTCCTTCCTTCTCGTTCTACCGGCGGTGCCTGTGTCCCGAGACCCCGCTGAGCACACGGTGGGCAGCTCCCTAGTCTAGGGCTGCGTGCCTCTAGGTGGCAGCCAAACCTGGGGGATCTGACCTGGAAGAATGGGTAGAGAAAAGGGACCCAAAGACCGGTAAAAATGAGCTAATTCTCGATTTTCACCGCTTCGCACATTTGATCCGATGGCAGAACCTCACTAAACCCAGGCTCTTTTATCCAAAATAATCAAATGTAATGTGAAGCAAAACCCTAAAACAATGTAGGGCCATTGGCATGTTTTCTCCTAGCTTCCTTTTATTAATATTTTGAGTTCATGAAGTTTCGCTAGAATTGGTTGTGCGTAAGGGGGGAAAAAGTTGGACCCATCTAATTTCCAATCCTTAAAGGGCTGTTTCCAGTTTCTGTGTATGAAGGAGGTTGAGAAGTAAGTCAATTGTCTGTATGGCTGGAAATTTAAAAGATTGTTTTGTGGCTGGGTCTGCCTTTGTTGCTTGGCATGCAACCCATTTACCATGTTGAAATGAAGACAAATAATCCCAGGGCCCAATTGGCCATGATTAAGCTCTCACTGTGTCCTTGGCAAGAGGAAGCAAATCAGTGTTAAGCTTAATTTTTCTTTCCGGGCAGCGCCCTGGGGCACTGTGGGCTCTGTGGACATGTTTCCCAGGGGCTAATAGCAACATGCAGCACGCTGAGTATGAGGTTGGAACTCAATAAATATTCACTGTCGATTGATTGGTAAACGAGCAGATCGCTAAGTGGGCTGTGCTGCTCTTAGGAGAAAGAACTCCAGAGGCTGGCTTGGCATCACTGTGCTCTTGCAATGTGACCTTGGGTAACTTTGGACCACAAAGTCAAATCTGTCCCCAAATGGGGACACTGGGCAGACCTGGATCATGACATCAGGCACATTCAAAGTGCTTTGCACACTGTCAAGGACTACACAAATAATGCAAGGAGTTAGAATTTCTCCCAGGGCTGTTCCAGGGATTCCCAGGTCCCTATGACAGTCAATTTTATGTGCCGATTTGACTGGGCTATGGGATGGCTGGAAATTTGGTCAAATATTATTTTAGGTGTGTCTGTGAGGGTGTTCGTGGATGAGATTAACATCTGAATATATGCCCCGAGTAAAGAGAATGGCCCTCCCTATGTGAGTGGGCCACATCTAATCAGTTGAAGTCCTGATTAGCACAAAAAGATGACTATCCCCCTACGTAAGAGGAATTTCTTCCTGCTTGACTGCCTTTGAGCTAGAATATCGGCTTTTTCCCTGCCTTTGGACTTGAACTAAAACACTGGCTCTTCCTGGGGTTTGAATCTGCCAGTCTTCACATAGAAACTATGTCATCAGCTCTCCTGGTTCCTATGCCTTTGGACTTGGGTTGAAACTACGCCACCAGCTCTGCTGGGTCTCCAGCTCTGCAGATCTTGGAACTTACTGGCATCCATAATCACATGAGCCAATTCCTTATAATAAATCTCTTTGTATATACACATCCTATCAGTTCTGTTTCTGCAGAGAATCCTGACTCACACAGGCTCTTTGGGCAATGTCATTTTGTGATAACTCCATTAAGATGCCCCACAAAAGACATCCCTCCCTGCTACAGAAGATGAGCTAAAAGGGCAGGAGATCCAGAGTATGGCTGATGCTCTTTCATTTCACAAAACACCGCCCAAGGTGCCTGCACATGAGAGCTGACGTTTGAGCAGAAGACCCCTGTCCTCTTGCCTAGAGCTGGCACGGCGTTCTACAAGATGTTTGGTTCCTACATTTCTCCTGAGGTTTCTTGACCCATGGTTTCCAGCTTTTTCACACTTTGACTCTAATATTCCTCAAAGAGGACCTTTTTGGGTTGAATCTATTTGGATGGATACCTTGGTGATAGCTATCCTTAGTGTGGTGGTTTTCTTAATTGCTGGTTATTTGTTGGCCGTGGCGGTGGGGTGCCACGTGGGTGGGCAGATTCCCTGTTTCTTGTTGACGAGGGAAGATGGAGGGCTTTGAAATCCTTTCTCTTTCCCCAGCCCTGTGGTCTTCTTAACGGTGTGAATTACACTGGGACGCCCAGTTTAATCTCTGAGACAGTAGGTGGTGCCTGCGGCTAAGGGTCAGCCACACCCTTTCCACGGGACTCCAAGTTTCTCACGGGTCGATCTCTGCCCACATCTTGCTCCTTCTTGTTCTATTCCGCAACTTCTTCCTGAGGATTCTCCAGTAGATTCTGGCACTTTTACCTCTGAATCTTACCTAAGCTATGTTTTTTTTTTTTTTCCATCTAAAACTTTTCCTTCCTTCTGAGACTATCTGGCAACTGTTGTCTCTAGTCAGCCATCTTGCCTCTGGCCCGCCATCCACTTTAGGGGACACATTCAAACCACAGCACATGTTCTTCCCTATCAATAATTACTTCAGACATAAGTGGATTCACTCCCATATCAAAAGACACAGAGTGGTTGAATGGATACAAAAAATAAGACCTAACTATATTATGTCTACAAAAGACTCACTTGAGTTTTAAAAACACACATAGAGAGCCAAGAAGCACTACAAGCAGCCCACACTCTCCACTTCCAAGGAGAGGATGAAAATTTGCAAGTAGACCTGTGGACAGGCCATCACAGAATGCACAACAGAGTACAGCAAAAGTGATGCTCTGTGACTTCTGAGGCTAGGTCATAAAAATGTGGTGCACTATTGCTTTGTTCTTGTGGGACACTTGCTTTTGGAATGCAGCCACCATGCTGTGAGGAAGTCCAAGCAGCCATGGGCAACCACAGGGAGATACCAAGCGTAGGTGTTCTGGGTGACAGCTGCTGAGGTTTGAGCCAACAGGCAGCATCAACCACCAGACATGTGAAAAAAGGCATCTCTGGGTGACTCTACCCCCAGCCTCCTGCTGAAGCCCTGGATATGGAGCAGTGAGAAGCCATCCTGCCGATGTCCTGTCTTATTTCTAAACTCATGGAATCCATGATCAGAATAAAAGTCTCTTCCTTGAGGGGAGAGGGCCTTCTGGGATGCCTTTTGTCTCGTTCCTGGGCCCGGGAGGTCCCAGGCCCTCTGGCCTCCCTAGTGAAGGCCCATCTCTTCCCCTTCCTTCTTTGGGTGCAAGGAGCACGTGAGAGCAGTTGCTATAAATGGCTTAATTTTATTAGGTTGAGCCTTCATTTGTTTTTGTCCCAAGAGACCCTTAGGAACCATCTCACGCCCTTTAAAAATCAAACTAATTACATTCTAAATTAATTAAAAACATAAGGAAATTGATCTGAAAAGCAAAGTCAACCGGCAGGAGAAATGAAATTAAAGTCGAACCCTCGACAAAGGGCCAGAGGCACACCTGGCTTTGTTTAGACAGAGGCTGCTCTGTTCAACCGAGCGAATGTTCTTTGGGGAGGGGATGGCTCCTGATCAAGGTCCTTTCTAGGACATGACTCTGCTGCTTCCTCAAACGACAGGGAAACTTGTGATTCTGGGATGCCCGACCACACCACTGTCCACGCGAGGTTCCTGCTTCTGCCGTGTTGTGGCTTCTCCTGCTTTTCGGAGCCCGACCACCTATCCCTCTGTTAGGTAAAGGGGAAGCCTCCCTCCCCTGCCATGGGGCAGCAGAAGTTATTCTTTTCCTGATGGAATTTTTTTTAAAGTCATGATGATGATTATAACTCACATTTATTAAGTGCTCATATGTTCCAGACAAAGCACATGTGTTAACTCATTTCTCTCTTAAAACAACTTCATGTTTTGGAGCTAGGTAGAGGTGGTGGTTGTACAACATTGCGAATGTGCTAAATGCCATGGAATTGTTCACTTTCACATGGTTAATTTCGTGTTATGCGAATTTCACTGCAATATGTTATTTTAAACACACACACAAAAATACACCACGAAGTGGATTTTGTATGATGCTTGTTTTACCGTGGGGGCCCCAGGCCAGGGAGGTAGCTTGCTCCCAGCGGGTTCACAGGCAGCTGAGGTTCACATCCGAGCTCTCTGCCTTGACAGCCTAAGCTTTTAACTACTGGGCAGTCTTGGGGAATGTTTTGCTGGGAGATACAGAGTGTTGTATCCACGGATATTTTTTGGAGGTTTCTAGAAACTATTTTTCTTCTACAGGCAGAACAGCCCAAACTCATTCTATTTAGAGGCGATCGTCTTGCCCCCCGCACTGCCTATGGGTCTAACGTCTAATGTTCACAGGACATCGCACGGGATCTATAAAGTTGGTCTTGTGTGAAACCCAGGAATAGACTTGGTCTCTTCTCAGCAAAATAAGATTTAAGCCAAATGTATTTTCAACAAAATATTTATCATGAAGTCACAGTTTCCAGAGATTAACCCTGCTTAGGGGCTTCTGGCTTCTCAAGCTTTAAGTCCTCTATCCAGAGCCACAGGTAACCTTTGTGTGAATTAGAAATGGCATTCCCTCCTGGGAATGTTCTATAAAACACTGGGGTTTGGGTTACACAGGTGTATGCCCTTGTCAAAGGTGAATAGATACGCACTTAAAATTTGTGCATTTCATCGTATGAAAATTTTACATAAACAACTGTAAAGTAAACGCAACTGGACCGTAGTTAATGTTGTACACGTGGATGTATTAGGAAGAAGCATACCAATGTTTGCAATTTGTTTGAAATGCATCCCAAAATTAGAAATGAAGAAATGGTTGGATACGTGATAAAGTATGTTCATTGGAGAATCTGGGTGCTGGCTATGTATATGGGTGTTCACTGTAAAGTTCTTTCAACTTCGCTACTTGTTTAAGATTTTGTATAATAAAATTTTAGGGAAAAAGGCACCCCTTGGGCAGACCCAGTTCCGCAGGGCACAGCTTAGCAAGTCAAGTGTTGGCTGGATTTCGGGCCATTCATCCCCTCTGTGGGGTACCTTGTGCAGCAAACAAGATGACAGCCATTCGGGGTCACCCGACTTCCCATCTCAGCACTCAGCCGTTCAATTTTCTTCCAAATTCCTCATAACAAGTTGCAGACATTTTCATTTCCTACAGAGATAAAAATTCCTAGCTTAAGGCTTTTTTCTTGTAAAAGGCTTTTCAACCTTTGTCTGTCACCTCTGAGTCATTTCCTCGCTGCCTTAATCACTCTATCTTTATAATATGTCTTGAGAGTAGGTCTCTCCTCCTCTTCCTCCCTTATTTTCCTTCTGTAAATATAAATATAATTCCTTCTCCAGTATCACCTGGGCTGTTCTTGGCCCCTTTGCATTTCTGTATGAATTTTAGTGCAATTACTCCAGGAAGCTCTTTGGTGGTATCTACTAAAGCTGAATCCGTTCACCCATCCGTACATATATTCTAAGTGAAATGCATTCATACTTTCCCCGGAAGATATGGGCCAGAATGCTCACAGCAGTGCCATTGATAATAGCCCCAAACTATAAACTACCTGAATGCCACCAGGGGTGGAAGGGTTGAATATATTCACACCACATAATTCTACATGGCAGTCACAATGAAGCAACTATTGCCACACACAGGATGAACCTCACAGACACAATGGTGAGTGAATGAAGCCAGACACAGAATTCACTCTGGATTTTATTATGTATGAGACAAAGACATTTATATTTATAGAAGAAACAAAGTCGGCCCCAACTCTAGGCTGTTAGAAATTAAGAAGGAGGTTCCTCTTGGTGGTGGAAGGGGACTCACAGGGGCTTCTAGGACCCTGGCGGTGTTCTGTCCCTTGATCTGGGTTGCATGGGTGTTGGGTTTCTGAGGTTTCATTGAGCTCTCTCTATATACACTTGTGGTCTGTGTACTTCTGCATGGAGGCTACACCTCAATAAAAAGCTTTAAGAAACGGGGGTGAATGGGGGAGCAGGGCTCCACTGCTTCCCACAAGGAAAGAGGACCAACACCTTGCCCCTCAGCAGCGGTGTGGACAATATAAACTGGTGGCCTTTGGGCCTTGACATGGCATCCACGCAGCTCCCACAAGCTGGCCGTGCGCGGAGCTCTGGTGCTGGGTAAAACCCTCCGTGTTGAACACGTCCCGGTCTGCGTAGCTGCGCCGCATGTCCCCTCACCCCTCGTGTCCATTCCGTCCCCCACTCCCCCCCTCCGGGGAAGCCTTTTCGGCCTTAGAGGTAGGACGCTTCGAATTCGGTTCACCCTGTTTCACCCTGATCTCTTACCTATAGACGAGAGAAATTTCTAGTCCTCTGGGGCCTGGGCTTTTGAAACTCAAAATCTAACAAACAACTCATTTTCTTTCTGCATTTCTGCTTTGCCGTTCTTTCGTGGAGTTAAAGGAAATACCAGGCATGAAAAAGGCATCAGTTATGTTTTGAAATTAGATAGCGGGGATGGTCGCATGACATTGTGAAGGAACTAAATGGCATTGAATTGTGCGCTTCGAAAAATTTATTTGGCGTTTCGTGAATTTCAACTCAATTAAATAAAAAAGGAAAATGAGGCATCAGTTAATAATGAAACGACGTTATTCCCACGGCATCGCCGCCTAATCTAGGATCCCGTGGAGGGCACGGAATCGGCACCTTTGACTCTGTCCCAGCTAATTGGTGTGAGCTCCGGTCTCCGGCTGCGGCAAACTGGCTTTCCGTGATTAATGAAGCAAACGTCGTGGTCAAGAGGACAAGCGTGGATCAGACTGACTGGGGGCTGAGGCCTGGCTCTGCCACTTAGGAGCTGGGTGACCTTGGCAAGGCTTCTAATTTAAAAAAATCGTTCATTCATTTTCAGCAGCCCCAGAGGAAATGTGTGAATATTGTCCATTATCCGACATTTACGCTTTAATGTCTCATGAAATTTTACCTGAGGAAATGTCAAATCCAGCCAAGAAACGTCCAAGAAGAAAGAGGGTAATCGGAAGTTGCAATATTCCAAAATATTTCCAAATGTTAGAAAAATTAATCGGCAACCAAAAAACACTTCTGGGACTCACAGATACTTAACTTCTCTGGGCTTCGGTTTCTTTATCAGTGAATCGGGAATAATAAAATCACCTATCTCGGTGAGGATGCGAGGAGAGGAAGGGTGTTTAATACCCGACTCAGGGGCTGTGAGCTCTGCTGTTGTTGTATTATCATTAATTCCCTCATTCATTCTGAGGGCAGGAAACCTTCCTGCTTTCTTCCACCCAGCAGATGCAGTTTTGAATAGAGTGGCCACACTCCATAGATAATTATTTAATGAATAATTGAATAAATTACAGCAGTATTTAAAATCCAAAAAGTCTTTGGAGTTTAAGATTGGATCATACCTTTTCTGTCCCATTCCACTTCTGCAGTTCTCTGACAGCCTCTCGCGGCGTTTAACAGAGCAGCCAGCACCCAGGAAGGTCTAGGAAAGTGTCTAACGAATGAATAGATATGTTGCAGAGACTCACTTGGGTGCTTCAAATGCAGATTTTGACGATCGTTCCTGCCGTGGTGAGAGCTACATATTTCCTGGATGTTGAGGCTGGTGTCGTGGCGCCAGCCATGCTCAGGGGTACTTCGAAGCCCGAGGGCCCAGTAACGATATTCTGCCAGCTTTACTCAGCCTTGGTGTGAGGATGTCAATGATTCCAACTTGCTCCCGTGTTGCAGACACAAGTCAGCCAGAACCGCTGGGAGATTCCCGCCTCTGTGTCTTTAATTTGCCGGACAGTTCATCACTGGCTCCCTTGCAGTGAGAGTCCATCCATACCTGCTGAATCCTGCTGGAACTTGGGGGGCTGGCGTGGACCAGTGTGCGTGGCTAAAGTCTGTCTCAGTCCATGGCCATGAGCATCTGTGGCCAGAGACCCCACCCAAGGAAGATGAAGCAGGTGGCCTGGCTGGACCAGAGCAGGCACGTGGCTGGTCCCGGTCCAGGAGTCCCTACTGCTCCTTCCTCCTGATGTTTCTATAAGTTTGCCTTCTGTGGCACCCAAACGTTTGTGCAAGAGCCGGTGGCAGCCCTGATGACTTTTCTCTCTTACAATCAGCTCAGACGTCCGTCTGCCAAGTGATAAAAGAACACTGGACCTACTGTGTGCCGACACCCCCTGCCAGCTCAATCTGGGCAGCGCCGCCTTCATTTCCTGACCTGCAGGGCATGTTTGCCCGACTATTTGAACACGCGGTTGCATTTTGTCTTAGTATTTCACAACGATATTTGTATACATGACCTAGTGCTAAAACTCATGGTAAGAAGAGCAAGAGGTGATCCCACTGAGATGAGGACCGCAAACACTGGAAGGGTGGGAAGTGGAGAATCTTTACAGCAGGAATCAATGGACAAGGACATGGCACGGATGAACGTGCACAAATGGCTGGGACCTGTCGCTGAGGACGGTCCCTCAAGGCCTTCCCTGTTAACTGGAGATCGTGTCGTGCTATTGGGCTCTCTGGGAGCAGAAGCCTCTGGTGACAGTGACGGGGTGGTTTGCCTTCTGTGTGTCTGACTCACACACACGTGCATTGTGCATGCGTTGCGGGCTGCCCACGTGTCTTTATCATCCTAAAGGCTTTTTGAAATTCTCCACCTGTTCCTCCCAGCTCTGGCAATATGTTGCTTAACTTTCTGATTGATCATTCTCTGGAACAATCAATATGGGCCTTTGTTAACCTTTGGATCAACTTCGTTCCTCAAGTCTCTTTGGATTTCTGCTGTGGTTTGAATGTTTGTCCCCTTTGAAACTCATGTTGAAACTTAATCCCTAAAGTGACAGTATTGAGAGGTAGCCTTTAAGAGGTGATTGGGTCGAGAGGGCTGTGCCCTCATGAGTGGATGACTCCATTCACAGAATAATGGGTTAATGGCTTATCACAGGAGGGGACTGGTGGCTTTATAAGAAGAGGAGGAGAGACCTGAGCGAGCACACTCAGCCCCTCCCTGTGTGACACCCTGAGCTGTCTTGGGACTTTCTGCAGAGAAGACCCTCACCAGGTATGGCCCCTTGACCCTGGACTTCTCAGGGTCTTCCATAACTGTAATAAATAAATTCCCTTTTAAAATAAATTACTCAGTTTCAAATATTCTGTTATAAGCAACAGAAAATGGACTAAGATAATTCTTTTCTCTTTTTCTTCATTTTCTTGATTCTCAGGTCTTCATTGTTCTGTAATAATCTTGCAGTTGTGGGACTTTGTTGAAAAAATGTTCCAGGTTACCCAACAATGAAGATAGGCTCCCTTTGTCTTCAAGGAGGACCCAGCGGTAACTCCTGTCCTCCTAAACTGATACAGAAGTTTTCCCCCAAAGCCATTCTCTCCCTCTGAGCCTGTCAGGTGACAGAGGTCATAATTACCCTCATATCCATAAATATTTTCTCTTTCTTTTTTCCTGGAATCCAGTACAAATCTATCTTTCTCTTTAAAGCTTTATAAGTTGATATTTATTTGTCTTGAAGTGGGTCTTTAGGATTCTGTTGTGGAGTGTCTTTTATTTAAGAAATTTTATCTTTCATAATTGCTTCCCGACAGTTTCTAGTTTGGGGCATTTTCTAGTCTGACATCGAGTCTCCTTGAGCTGTTTTCTGGTTCTGTCTGGTCTTCTTCCCATCTTTAATAGCTCTGAACCAAGTCAGCTGTCTTGGTATAACCTCAACGCTCCTGATCTTGTATATGTCTCTTTCTCTTTCAAAACTGCTCTCTATAATTTGATTATCTCCTTAATGCTTATGAGTATAACCCTTGTTTCCTTAGACCCAGAGCTGTGGTAGCTTTTCAAAATGATTAAAATAGCTTAAAATAGTGTTTAGAGGTGAAAAATCCTGTATAAACTTAATGATTAAAACTATAAAACTTTTGGAAGAAAACATAAGGGTAAATCTTCATGACCTTGGATTTGGTAATGATTTCTTGGATATGACAACCAAAAGTACAAGCAACAAAAGAAAAAATTGACAAATTGGACTTCATCAAAAAATACTATCAATAGAGTGATAAAACAACATACAGAATGGGAGAAAATATTTGCAAATCATATATGTGATGGGGAATTCATATTCAGAATATATAAAGAACGCCTACAACTCAACAACAGGTGGGATATTTACATTTATAAACTTATATACACATCTGCAGAGCAAGCTCTGGAGTTTTAGCTCTCAGTTCCAAGCTCAAACGTGGGTGACTGGAGAGCCCATGAATCGGTGGATGATGTTGGGTGGGAAAAAGGGGACGTTGGGTGTGTCTGGTACCTGCATGTGTGGCTTAGGGCCCTACGTTCAGGAAGAATGCACTACATTCCTCCGGATGACTATGAAAATGATATGAAAAGCATAAGATTTCTATCATCCATATCATGAAAAACTGTCTGGTTAGATGAAAGGCATGGTAGAGGAAATGCATGCAGGAATGACAGAAAGGCTAGATGACAGATGGTTGGAGGGAGAGCTATTTATCAAGTCCTTCCTTGAGCTAAAACAAAAATGATTAGAAAGCAAGAGCTGCCTCTTCCTTCCCTCACCCACTCCCAAGTCATAGTGATTTTCATGTATATTTTGCACCAAAAGTTTGATTCTTTGTGATGCATCAACCATTATCTAGGAATGGCCTCTATTTTGTTATAGAAATTTATCCCTCTTGTGTTTCATGCAGAAGTTGGAAGACTGGATAGGTTGAAAGTAATCTGGTTCTCCCTCTTTTAGCTTGAGTTTACTGTCAGATGCAGGGACAGAGAACGTGGACTGCAGATTCCTGTCTCGGCCCCAGAGCTTGGCATAAAAGTTCTCAAATTCTTCATCAAAAATCAAATTCAGACATCACCTTTTCATATTTGAGGATGATGACCTTGAGCGAGCCTGTCTTCTGTTTTGCAATTCCAAGCAAGGCTTTATCTAAACCTCGGACTCGGTGGGATATTTTTCAGATTATAAATCTAAAAATACTCTTGGTATGGAAGTACTACATTCTTTACGTCAAAGTACTAGATATATTGATATTTATTTTTCCATCTCCAGGCAATCTCTTCCATTTCCCTCAGAACCCACGAATGTTCAATTACTTCTTAGTATTCCTAGTGTTATGCAAATGTACCTTAAATTTTGTTTCCTATTTTTTTCCTCCCTTCCTTCCTCTTCCTAGCATCATGGCCTCTTCTTGGTGGTTCTCTTCCTGAGGCATTTTGTCCATTTGGGCTTGCACCTCTCTGTCCCAGCCATCAGGCTCTGACCATTGTACTTTTTCTTCCTTTTCCTTGGCCCCTTTCCCTCCACATGGGACTCCTAAACCTGTTTTTTCTAGACACGGCTTGACTACTCTTTCTTTGTAATTTTTGCTAACTGGCTCCAAAAGCCATTTGTTGTGAAGCATTCATAGACCGGGCTTGGTAATTCCCAGAGATAATTAAGGCCACTTAGAATAAAAGGCACATCCAATAAGATTATTGGAAAAGAAAAATGAATCAAAGCCACGAAAAGGAACAAATATGTTCCCTCCAGGACTGAATTACTGTAATTAAATTTCGACTTCGGCACCGGGATTCCTATTGGTCTGGGCAGTAAGGGAAACGGAAGCGTTGCATAAGTCACTTTATTTAATGGGGACGAAGCCGGTCCATTTGTCGCTAGAGAGAACCCTTTTCTGGTTTTAAACTATAAAAAGAATTTTTCAGGTGGCTGTCACACAGGGACACTGAGCAACACAATGGATAAGCAGAGATTACTTTGACCTGGGAGATTTCTGCCCCTCCGACAGGAACCTGGATGATCCCCCCTCGGGGATGCACCATGTGACTTAACCATGAAATACCCCGATGGGACCAAACGGGCTGCCCATCTGAGTGGAGGGCCCAGTGCTGACCTTTCCCCTGTTAGACGGCATCAGGCGAGGTCTTACACAGCTGCTGGTGTTGCTATAGACGTTGCTGCACTGTTGGCACTGATCGTGTTGGATTCTGGGTCAATTGCTTCCCAAAGCCACTCTGAGGCCCTGACAATACAATGAGCTCATTAACTTTATATGGGAAAGTGGCAGCGGGTGGCTCTTTCCACATACATTGTCCTGCTTTTGTGTCATGGGGACTTGCAACTCTGGCTTCTGCTGCTAGGACCCCAAATCCCTGCTTGGCCCAAGGAAGCCATCAACGATGCTGCTGCTGCTGCTGATGGCAACGATGTCAGCTAACCTTCCTGTTTACCTTCGTTGAGAGCCTAATTTGTGACAGCCGCTGGACTAAACCTTGGTCATGCATTTGCTTATTGAATCTTGACAAAAGCCTTGTAAGGAATGTGTTATGATCATTTTGATCTTCATGATGCAGGAGATCAGAGCCTAGGATGTGTTTGAGTTGGTGGTGTCTGTATTGGTTGTCTAGGACTGTCCAGACAAAGTACCACAAACACGCTAGCTTAAAAAAACCCAGAAATTTATTCCCTTTTAGTTTTGGAGGCCAGAAATCCAAAATCAAGGTGTTAGCCTTCTTCCTTCTGGCTCAGAGGGAGGATGTTTTCCACGCTTCTCTCCTAGCTTCCGGGGGTTGTGAGCAATGCCTGGCATCCCTTGGCTTGTGGCTGCATCACTGCAATCACCGCCTCCTTCATCCCATGGCCTTCCCCTCTGTGTCTGTGTCTTCACGTGGCTTCTCCTCTGTGTGTGTCTGTCCCTGGGTCTCTTCTTCTCTTCCCATGTGCACATGAGTCATATGGGATTAAAGGTCCAGTTTACTCCAGTATGACCTCAACTTGCATCTTAACTGCATCCGCCAACACTCTATTTCCAAATAAGGCCACCTTCCTAGGTACCAGGGGTCTGGACTTCAAATTACCTTTTTGGGGAGCACAACTCAACTCACAACAGTGACTAGCCTCTCCCTCGGGGCCCTTGGCCAGACAGACACAGAGAAACGTGGTGAAGGCAGTAGAAGTGTCGAAGTAGACACGGTCACAGAAGCAGCAGAACCAGGGAGAAGCGGGGTCTAGTGCCTGGCAGTTTACCAGGGTTTCTGCCCTATTCATGGTGACACTTCCACGATGTCACAGCTGCTGAGATGACTGAGGCAGTGGCGAGGTGCCCAGACAAAAGTCGCCGCAACCAGATGGAGGCAAGAGGGAGAAGGCTCTGCCCTGTTCTTGCAACACACCCTGTGATGTTCATCTTACATTTCCTGTTTCATTGATTGCCTTCCACGTGTTCTTCTGAGATCTGCCTTACATTCTCTGATTTCTCTTCCACTCAATTGTTTCATTACCTTTTACTTTCAGCTCTCCTGGCAACCCAAATGGTCCTGATTGTGACATGTCTGAACTGTCTGGACACACTCCTTTCTGCTGATACCTTGAGTTTGAAGAATACGCAATTTAGCAACAGGCAGGTGTGTATATTGTTTCTGTGGTCATGACCAGCACCGCAATATTTTGTAACCACATTGGGAGTGTTCCGGGAGGTGTGAAAGGAAATATTTGCCCCCTATGAGGCCGACACAACCTGCCAAGTTATTTCAGGAGGCCCCTCGGCATCCAGACAAGCGTGCCACTGGCACAATTTGGGATGACAAGATCTGGCTCCGTGCCCTGGCTTCATGGTTTCATTGCTTGGGCAAGTCTCTTCCCCATCCTGAGCTTCTGTTTCCATGTTTGCGAAGTGAGAATTAAAATAATCCGACACTACTTATCTCACTACTTACTGAATGCGTGGCACATAGCCTGAGCACAGCAGGCACCCAGCAGGCGTGCAGCTCAACCGACGTGCAGTGACATTGAGTGAGGTGCTCCCCCATCCAATGCCAGAGAGACCATCCATGGACCTGCCATTGTCCTCACCACAGATGCCATCAATCATGAGACCCAGAGGAGCTGCTTCTCCCCTCCCCCAGCCACCAACACTTAGATACCCACCTGACCACCCCAAATTGTCAAGATCAAGTTTTGCTCTACCGAGAAGAATGAGGACTTAAAAGCTGAGTTATAGACAAACACTCTTGCTTTTGCTTTTATGCACACTCAGGATGGTGGCCTGTGAAAGTTAAATTTAATACACAGATTATTCCAGAGCATCGCTGTCTGCCACGCCAGGAACAATTTGTCTGGCCAGTGGAAGTCAGGGGAGGCTGCCCAGAAAAGGTACTGCTTGGGCTAATGATGTAAAAGGACAGAAATATCAGCGTGATGGTGTTCCTGGCATCACGGAGTTCCTGGACAACCTGTGCACTGGTACAGATAACTGCGTTGATACAGGAGTGAGTACATGACAGACACACGGCGGTTGGGGGCTTCTTCTGACACATAGTGTCTTCCTTGTCATGTTTAGCACAACTCTTGGCGTGCAAATCTCTTCATGTTAAAGGTGTTACTTTCTGTGGAATTAAAGGGCGCACAGAACATGCCTTCTATTATTTCCTCTTGCAGAAGAAGACCATTTGCACTGGTTAGGACACGGTGCTGGCTGCAGTTTAGTCCCCTGCAGTGACTAGCCTATTGCTGTTGGTATACAGTCCAACAACTGGATCACGTGAGTTGGGCAGGTAGATGATCATATTAGCCTTGGTTATAAAATCATCTTAGCCAATATGTGTTTTGGAGGAAGATGAAAGCATATTAGTTTGCACAGGGGTTTTGTTTCTAAAAAGAATAAGAAAGGCTTTGGGTTTAGGTGAGCTAATTAAGTTGTCGATAGTTATCAGATGACACTGTAACCTTTCCTTGTCTGAATGTAATCTGTGGACCTCCCAACTGTACCATTGATATGGTCAGAACTTGCATCTTTCCTTCTCCCTGCTGGGCTGAGATGGAGACCTTTGCTCTGGAAGACCCACGGGGGAGCTGCGGTGGGAGTAACCGTGGAGACAGGAACAGGAATCTTAGCCGATTTGCTGTTTCATTCCTGAGTCGCACCACCTCCCACAGTGAGCCTTATCAGGGAGCAGCGGGTGTCGCGTACTGACGTACGAGAGAAGCAGAGGACTTTTCACCTCTTTCATGTTAGCTGTATATATAATATTTTGTCGTGATCGATAGCTGTTGGGAAGCCACTTGCAGTCACTGAGGCTCGGTTTGCACACCTGTAAACCAGGGACAGCGGCATGACCCTATGTAAGAGAGCCCAGGGAAGCCAAAAAGGAGGCAGAGACATATCAGAATTCCATGGACTTTATCCTGCCTGTCCCGGGGATCCTCTCCCAGTTTCCCGTGTCTGTCCTTGGTTGATAGTCATGCTTGCTGCCCTTTCTCTTCGTCACCTCTTTGTAGGGCTCCGTTCTCCCAGAGACTCCAGAGGTATGGCACGTGCACACTGCCATCCCGACACGTTTATGAGTTTCTCTCTCCACCGGGAGGTGGCTCCTGAGGAAGGAGATCATGTGGCTTACAGATCAGGCCTGGCGCAATACCTGCCCGTGACATTCACCCACTTGGCCTCGAATCAGTGCACGAATGAATAGATGGATTTGTGCGTTACACTTTATAGAGGAACTATGGATTTTTTTTTATTTCAGCATATTATGGGGGTGCAAATGTTTAGGTTACATATATTGCCCTTGCCCCTCCCGCCTCCCCCCAAGTCAGAGCTTCAAGCGTGTCCATCCCCCAGACAGTGTTCATCGCACTCATTATGTATGTATATCCCCATCCCCTCCTCCCCCCCCACCTGCCCAACGCCAGAGGAATGTTATTACTATATGTGCACTTAGGTATACATCAGTTAAAAACAAATTGATATTGATTACTTGTGGGGCGTATTTTTACATTCT
>CAUYSK010107679.1:0-14358 GCA_963575035.1 Avahi laniger | reverse complement strand
TTTATGGAAGATGTAGTTATGTTTTATATACACACATGTGAGTGTGTGCACAGATGCACACATATCTCCTGATAAGAAGCAGCGCCCTTATAAAAATTGATTTTAAGATGTAGTGGCTACTGTGGCAGTTTCCACCAATGTTATACATTTTTCGTTAGCTAATTCACGTTGAGAAGCTAATAGGGCAAGACCAATACTGCCAACGGCTTGTCTCTTGTTTTTCTGACTTTTTATATATTCTTTTTCTTTTTCTTTTTTCTTTTTTTAGAGTATTAAAAGAATTATTTGACGTGTTTTTTAAGAATAGACAAGAGAAGGAAAACCAAGCATTCCTCACCAAGTGATTGCACTTATTCTTTCATGTTCTGCAGTTTCTAGGTAGCTACATTTTCCATACCTGCAGAGTATTGTAAATGCTCGTAAGTAGCCATCTCACCAATTTGGTTTGTTTGTGATAATTCTCAAAATAAAACCACACTTCCACAGCCACTGGAAAAATAGTCCCTTGGATTTGTTGGGAGGTTTCTCAGTAAACCTGAAAAAGATCTTCTCAGATGGAAATTATCCTAGGAAAGTCAGTGGCTTTTTTTTCTTTGATGGTGTTCTTTATGAACTATTTTAGTCCGCAATGTCTAGTTAAGAGAGACCAAAGGTTTTATACAAACATGTACCTTCAAACAGTAGTGTCTGTGCACAAAGCCAGTGAAACAAATGTAATGAGGAAATAAGGAAATATTCACTAGTTTTTTCCCCTTTCTCTATGTCTTTGTACAATGATCAAGAGTATTGTGCTCATAAAAAGTCAATTGTCTTAAGAAATGTAGAGAAATAGGTCCTTTTTTTTTTTTAAGAGCAAATGTGACACCTAAATTAGTAACATTTTTACTTGGATAAATTTGTCCTTTTGCTGTAGATTCTTTGGTGTAAGAGTTCTTGTGTAAGGTTGATGTTTCCTTGTATAGTCATATACTGGAGTGATGGATCAAGTGGGGGAAACTCTAAGAGAGAAAAGAAAGAAAACATATATATATATATATATTTAGCATGTCAACAATAGACAGGTTATATTTGCGAACCATATAGAGATTAATTTAAGCAACTGTGGTTTTTTATGATTCGATTTAAAGAATGAATACATATACCTCAGTTTACAACCCCTTCTCTCACCACAAGGGAGGTTAGAGTTGTTTTCTCTTAATTTAATGCCATTGTTGTTACACCTTTTTAACTGTAGTTTATTATGGGGAGGAATTTTGTTCTAAAGAAAAGAAACAAACTTAGAAAAAACCATAAAACACATTTAGAAAAGGAACTTGTATCAATTGGTCCTTTTCGATTATCATCTTAAATTTACCTTTTACTTTTTCTTTCTAAGATTATAAAAAAATAGACCTTAGCTATTTTTATTTTTAAAAAATGCTCTATTAAATCTTTTAACTACATGATAACAGTATATTATTTTACAGCAAGAGGTAATTCCTTGAAAAACTGCTTAATTAGCTACATTTAAGAAGTGTGTCTTTCTCTTTAGTCAGCAAATAAAAAAGCTCAAAAACAATTTCCAGTGAATTGGGCACCTAAACTGGTGACATTAGCAAGGCACACGTGCAGATTTGCCTTATAGACCTCTTCTCTGGAAATGCTAACTCCTTTTTCCCTGAGATATAATAGAAGCATGTAGTGAAAGAATAGATTCACATTGTGAGTTTTTCTGTAGATTCAGATGATATTGGTATTATTTAGATTTTTTTATAATTTATGAATGTGAAATAAATATCAATATTAAATGCAAATGTATAGATGAAATTTTATGGTTAATTTATGACTTTGTTTTTTTCATAGTAAGTAAAATAATGCAGTCTATCCAAATAATTAATGAGTAGGAGATATGGTGTCATCAACCAGTGTAACTTCATTCATTAGAGCATGTCACAACACCTTAATTGCTATAATTTTTTACATTCCATTACATAATTACATCATTCAAATTAAATTGTTTTCATATCAATCCTGTTGGGTATGCATATTTAGAAAGAGAGAAATTTTTTTCCTAAGGAAAAATATCATGGTTCTTTTAAATAGCAATAGGAATTTCAATGTACTTTGATAGAAAAGGTTTGATTGCATCTATTCTGTATAGATTACAAAATTTTGTATAGATTAAACAGAATTAGTAAAAATATTATCAACGTAAACTCATTTCTATTGATCTTCAATACTTATAGTTTTAAATATTTCTAGTTAATCCTTGCATAACCAATGACACTATGAATAAATTTATCTGTTAGAAATTTGTTGATTTTATATTTATTTTTGAAATTTTGTTTGGAAACCCAGAAATTAACAGAAATTAATAGAATATAAGTCATTCCTTATGGCAAAAAGCCTTATTAATGAAGTCATTATACACATCTGGATTTTAAAACTATAGTGATGCTTTCTATTCTATTTAATGTATGTTGGTTGAAATAGACTTAGTTCCAATACTTTCTAATTTATATAGAGGGCGATTTTCCTTTTTTGCCAGCTTAGATATAACATAGCTTCCTGATATTCTCTATGAGAGATGCTTAATCCTAAATTAATGATTTTAAAACATTCCCCATTCTCATGCGCTCCTGACTATACCTGAGATGATAAAATGAGGTAAATGAATTCGCGACAAATTTTCCTATTAAGTGGATGGACTTGATATTTGAAGCAAAGGTGAAATTGTAGGTTTTGAATGTTACTGGCATGATAAACATTATAAACAGAATAGGGCTACAACTGTCATCTAAGTTGGTTCAGAATATGCACCTGAATATTATTTTAACATAATAAAATTAGGTAAGTGTTTCCCTGCTTCCCTTACTATTACTGGTATTGAGAATGGGGGGTGTTGGGAGGTGTATTCAATATAAGGTTAGCAATTCACTAGACTAAAGATATGTTTTGGAAACTGATAATAATGAAGTGATTTTAACTAAAAAAAAAAAATAACCCTTGGAAATAGTGAAACTTTTGCTTGTAAATGGAGATGCAAAAATGAGATTCACATTCAGGGCAATGTATGTTGATGTCAAAATGTTTATATTACTACACTGATTTTCAATTAAGGCTTCAATTTTTTTAAGTTAGGAAGATATTACAAATAATGTTTTGAGTATTCCACCTGTCAAGAACTAAAAAATATTTATTTTGATAGTTCTTAATTTGGATATTTTAGTTGAAAACAAAATTAATCAATTATTTCCAAACATACTTCAGTTATTTTAGGTGCTAAACTCATAAAGAGTTCATACATATAATTTTTAATATTTTATTGATTTGTTTGATACAATAGAGTGTCTATATTTTCAAAAGACATTTTCAACCTTTTCAGTTTGAAAAATAGCCCAAAAGTTACTTAACTTTGTGAAAGATGTCATAAAAATAAATTTTATAGGTAATATTTCTAACTAAAAACACATTATATGCCTTGCATGTTTATGGTAGCTGAATTTTACTGTAATCCATATAATCACATATTAGTTAAATCAATTTAAATTTTAGAAAACCAAATGCTACTTTTCTAATACTAGTTTCATATTCTTGTTGATAACACCGTTTACTTATTGGGTGTCCAATTTTTAAATAGAAGCACAGTTTGTTTCATTTTCACTGTTTGAAACCACACGGCCTTCTGACTGATCTGAGGACAGTCTGCCTTGAGCCTTTTCATTCTATAGTTAGCTACTTTTCAAATCCTTAGCAAGTGTATATTGCAAGCTAAACACTTGCTTCTGAATTGTAATTTTAAGAGAGAATTTTTTCAAATGTTAATTATGCTCATAGTTCTTTTAATATAACTACGATTTAATGTTTGGTACTTCACTTGGAAATGCCTATATTGGTAAGAATTTATAGTATAAACTTTTGTTTTCTTATGCAACACTGATATGTGAGTCATTTTCCTTATTATTCTCAATTTAAAGCCACTCTTAATTTTATTCGATTGGGCATTTGGGTGTTTTAGGAAAAAAATGGTATTGGTAGCTATCTACTGGGACTAAATAGCCATTGTATAATTTTAAAAAATAGATTTTAGTTATAAGCATAAAATTGCCTATTTTCTTTTCCTTTGACATTTGTAAAAATGCCTGAATTTTATGGCAATGAATGGCAGGACTTTACGCCAGAAATTTTAAAATGATCAATAAATGATTATAATAATAACTTTTAATCCCATAATTGAGATTTTAATCCCAAATCTAATAGCAAATAATCTCATAACAATAAAAAAATCTCATATTAAATAATTTAAGTAAACAACAGTACACCGTTATGACTTCATTTTATTTAAATAATATTTCTTAGGATAAGAATAGATCATAAGAATCTGTAACTAGCTTATTTGTGTAGTTTCCTATTTCAAATTTAAATTTTAAATGGAAGTCAGAAGGAAATCATAAATTTTGAAGATGTTCATTATTTATTGTTTTCAGTTATTCATTTATAGCCTAAATCATGTTGATTTTTCTTTAAGATTATATGTTTAAGAAAAATTAATCATAATTCATATTTATTTTCATTACTATATCACAAATCGGTGGAGCTGACCATTGTTGCCATTTCATTAAGCCCTTTCGATCCATTTAAATCCATTAAATAATATGTTCAATAGCATATTATTATGACATTCATGTACAGTTAATCATTGTACTTCACTATTTAGGTCTGGTGACTTTCTGGTGCTAAAACTACCAATTAAACAGCATGAAGGTTAATTAAAGAATAATATTTAAAGTTGGCATAAAAATTTAACATAAATAATGTGTATTGTTTATTGATATGATGGCAATTGTTTAATAATTGACTGTCACAGTGAGAGAGACTTTGGTTTGTAGCATTTGTTAATTTTCATGTTTTAAATATTCCCACTATGACCAATATCAAGCTACCAATGGAGTTGTCACTGAATGCAGAGTTGGGGAGATATCAATAGATGTAAAACTGGTTCTGGCAAGACAGGATGAACAGGCTCCAGCATATGACTGATACTTAACAGGTTCAAGAGAAGGGAAAAGTAAATAGATAATAAAAGCGAATAGCAGATAGTCCAGGTGGAATGTGTTTATATACAGATGTGCAGAAAATATGAAGAAGGGTATGTGGAAAATAATGACAAGAATGTAGAGCCTTGAAAGCAAAAATAAAGAGTTGAGTTTTTATTTAAAAAAATCAAGCCTCTATAGTAATTCTAACGTTAAAGTAAATGCCAATTTATCCTCTTGTTCCTGAAAGTAATCTATTACCTAAACAATTAGCATAACATTTTAAAATGAATTACATATGAAAATACTATGGAAAAGATAAAAATACACCAGGAAAACTTTAGTAATGTGATTATCTCAGGGAATGAGTCATTATGGGTATTGAATTTTCTGAATTACTGAGTTTTTAATCACTAAATTATAAAAAATTAACTCTTCACATGGAAAATGTTTAACCATGACTTAGTCTTTTCTGCTTATAATTTTTAACTGAAAATTCTAAAAGGAATAAAACTTTCTAAGTTCACTTAGTAACAATATTATAAACATGAATTATTGTCCTCTGAAAGTCCAGTAATAGATTCAGAGCCTGTACTAGTAGGAATAGGTTCGCTTATGGGTAATAGGAAACTTGACAAAACATTTGCTCAAATAAATAGAGGATGATTGTTCTCATAGCCTTAGATTAGACAGGGCAAAATTGAAACAGTTGCTCAAAGGTAATACCAGGGAACCTGTCACCGTCTACCTACCCGCTGCATCATTCTTAGAGTGAGACTTTCATCCTCATGGTTGCGAGATGTCCGCTGCAACACAAGGTATCCTTATATCTGTATCTCAAGCGAGGAAGAAGATCAAAAGATATGATCATTGTCTTTTTCTTCAGAAAGAAAATTCTTCCTCTCTATATATCTTATTGGCTAGAATAATTTTATTTGGATAGCCCTAGCTTCAAGAGAGGCTGCAGAAGTGACTTTGTTTTATCTGGGTGCACTGCCACTCCAATTCTTTTGTAAGTAACAAAAATTATATTATTGGATATGTAATTGGCAGTGGCTGCCACCGGGATTTATTGAATTGTGAAGTAATGTTTCACCATATGTACAATAGTCTCACATTTTTTATTTCATGTGTCCATTTACAGATTTTTAGTTTTCTTTTTTGTTATAAGATGTCTGAATTTTTTCTCTAAGC
Organism: Avahi laniger; assembly: GCA_963575035.1. NCBI lineage: Eukaryota > Metazoa > Chordata > Mammalia > Primates > Indriidae > Avahi > Avahi laniger. The sequence goes on along the minus strand of CAUYSK010107679.1, from coordinate 8,149 downwards.
AGCCTGGCTACTCCCTTGTTTGTTATTTTAAACCATCATTGTCTTTAAAACAAGCTAATGAAATTTTTTAAAAAAATATAGAAAAAACAAGTGCAAATATTTCAAAGTTTAGAGGTCTACTGTATTTTCTTTCTGATTCTGCTTGTATTCTTGAGATAAAATTTACCAAATTAGTTTTGTGTGTAAGAAGCATGAATTGTTGCTCTAGTATCTTAAATGATGCTATTAAAATATAAATTTTTTATGCTGTAGAAAATAACTTTGATTTATTTTTTATAACACTCAAATGCATGAGTGTTTTCTCCAGCTTTTTTAAAGTCTTAAAGTTAGAGCAAAAATAGTTGTTAAATATGATACCCTCCATAATGCTTATACAATATAAATGTACTTTACCATATCTTAAGACAGCTTTTACAAAATATCAGATGCTGAACTGATCTCTATAATCAAATAAGGTCAGGAAAACTATGTACTAGATTCTTGTCTTGGATATTCACTATTAACAAATTAAAGGCTCTGAAAAGTCTTGCCATAAAGAAATACGATTAAGTTTAACTCATGTGTAAATTAAAATTTAATTTTGGAAATTAAAAAATTTAATTCCCTTTAGAAACATTTGGCCTTAGGACAACCTGTTATTACTTATTTGTGAACTTGGTTAGAAAATCAAGTTTTGCTATTAAGTTGTCAGAAAGTAGCCCATTGAATATTTAGAAAAATATTTTTCTAGATGCATTAAAATTCATAAAACAATTAGAAAGTTGAAAAAAAAAAACAACCCCAAACCTAGCAAATAAGCTCTCTTTTTTATATTGTCAAATTATGGTTTGGAAGCAAGCATATGATTTAAATAAATTTTAGTTTTATTAACATTATTACCTTCTGTATTAAAGGAGGAAATATTTTTCAAAAGAGTTGGTAATTTCTTTTGTGTTTATTGCAAGAATGAAATTAGTTATCTATTTTTTATAAATGAGGTAGATGGATTATGTGGATTTTAATTTGATCCACAATTTTGAAGCCACATATTTTTTTTTTTAATTATTCCAGGGTATTGTGAGGGTTGAAGCCACATATTTTTAAGGTAATATTCTTTGCTATTAGAATCTGATTTGTCTAGCTTATGACAAACGCTGTATAAATAGGCCAGGAACAAGGTCACTGGATTTTAAATCTCATTTATATATTAGACAACATAAATGATAATTATTAGTATTCTACTTCTCCCAGATTATGTATACCATAAGTGCAAAAAGCCAGAAGATAAGTAGCAAATCCAGCACACGTGTGAGACTAGAACGTCTAAAACTTGACTATAATGACATTAAAATGGCATGTCTAGGGACAACTAGCAATTTTTATCTATATGCTTCTAGTTTGCTCATCTTGTCAGGTTGGACAAGTAGCAATTTTGAATGGCTCATCTTAAAATGAATGCAATTTTCAAAAGATTATACAATCCATCCTGCAAGGAATTCACTCAATTTAATCTTTTGTTTGCATCCATATGACTCCTCTTTTGCAATCTCATTTATAGTTAATGGAAAATGTTGTAGCTTAGGTCTTAGAATAGTTCAAATAAATACGTTGCTAGATAAAAATTTCATAAATGACAGTTACTCTTTCCCAGATTTGACAAAATGTTGTTTATTTGTTTCTTAAAATCAATGAATGTGTATTATTAGTTTATAATCATAAAATAGTATGCACCCAAAATATTAAGGCTGTTATCATAATTTATACCTAGATTGAGATTGTATAAATTCATTTTGGGTTCTTAACATTAATACATCATTTTTTCATTTAGTGATCCTTGCAACATCTGAAAATTATTACATCTATGAATCATCTATCATCTATCTATTTCTATTCATTTATTCATCAATTTATCAATGATTATTAGAATATAAATCACAATGTGCAAAATTTATTTTCTTATGTCTTTCCCATTCATTATTTCTGAAATATATTTGAGATAACCTATTAGTCACTCTACCTAAATTATTTCAGAAATAAAAAAATGGAACTTTTATTATCAAGTTTGAGTAAATGAAAAAGTATTACATATTGCAATGAAAGTTTTGTGGATTTTGGATGATAAAAGTAATTTTAACTACACAATAAAGTAACTAAAGACAATAGTTTGATTTTCTTAACTCAAATATTAAAACGCATTTAGAAATATTTTTATGTAATAAAATATATACCAAATATTATTTCAAAAATTCAATTTGTTGCAAGAAGCTACAATTTTTCTTTTCATTTTTTACTCAAGCATTTTAAAGGACTTTCGTATGAAAGGCTTTCCTGCAAATCCTTTAACTCTTGAATTTTCACCATAAAGCAAGATCTTGTGCATGAGTATGTATATAAGTGTGTGTGTATGTGTGTTTAACCTTAGAATAAAGACAGTAAACTCCAGAGACTTAAAACCATTTACTCTCAAATTATTGAGTGCCCACTCTAAGAAATGTGGAGAAATGCAAACTTACTGTGTGTTCAGTCTAAATGGAGAGATTTAAAATTTAATATTGGAAAAGAGCAAATATACATGGCAAGGCACCGGACATTAATAAATTAGTCCATCCACAGACAGCACTCTAGAAGGCATAAAGTGTGAAGAATTCCAACAAAAGCAAAAAATCCACAAAACAGGCACAAAGAAGTTAGAAAGAACAATGGGCATTTCATTGTCGAGCATTGCCTGCAGAACATGTCATCCTGATGATATGTTTGTCTATAATGCATCTAAAAACTATATGCCAGACTACAACAAACAGCAATTCCATTTGTACTTTCTGTCTCTATGAACCACTTTACCTACTTGAGATTTGATTTAGTGACCTAATAAAGATTGATCCATCCTAGGATGTGGTAGCATAGCAAACAACAACAAATTGCTTTTGGTTGCTGCTTTTTCTGCCTTTATTATTTTATGCATTTATTGAATAGTTATCAAGTTGTGAACAGAGGCACAAAACATAATGAACAAAGCAATAAAATAACTAAAATCCTAAGAAAGATTAACAGATTACCAGAGATTTGCAGTATAAACATAATGAAGTTGCTGAATATAATTCTTAAAATCATCTGAATATATTTTGAAATTAGAGGTATAAATAAGTGTGGCAAATATATAAAATTTTAAAGAATGCAAATCAGATATATAATATTTAAATAAGACATAGGGACATAGCTATGTTATTTTTTAATACAAAGTCTTAAGTTCTTGCAAAACTTTTTAATAGGCCAAATTAAATTAGTGGAATAATAGGAATGGTCTGTAAACATCATTTAAATGCATTAAGACATTTAGAAAAAGGAAATTTTATGTTTAATAATAATAAAAGTGCATATACCATTTTAAATAAAATAACATTCTACAGATTCCTAGGGTCCTGTCTGATTAAAAAAAAAAAGTTTAACATATAATCAATGGAGCCTCATGCCATAAATGAAGAAACTGAAGTCTAATGAAATAAAGTGACCTGACAAAGGTCCATATTTAATCATAAAACTGGAGTCAGAAGGGTTAACAGCACACAGCGCACCACAGCATGAAGGCAAAATTTAGCCACCATTGGTAGAACACTTCACAATTATAAGCACAGCTTAAAGCTTAAAGTCTTGAACTTGCAGAACTGTATCACTCAGCTAACAATATGTATTTCAACTTTTAAAAGGAATTCATTTCTTAATAATATTTAATGATATTTTAGACATTAGTTTATTACATTTTAATCTTTTTTCTTCTCCTTCCCCTAGAAACTCTTAAAATGTTTTTAATCTTTAAAATATGATGGTAGCGTATCTTAGAGCTCTATTTGGTACATAGAATTAAACAATAGGCTAAACTATTTTCACAGTTTTTCACTTAGTTCCTCGTTTATTTTTAGGCCATTAAATATATTCTAATATAGTACATATCCTTTCAGTGTTTTCAGGGTCATTTGAATTTTTCTTCCCTCCTTTTCCCCTTTCTTCTTCTTCCTTCTTCATCTTCTATTTAGTATGGAGTGCATATTTCTGAATTTCTCCTCTCTTTCTCTTCTCCCTAACTCCCAATCATTAATAGATGTTTTTCAGCAAGATTTGGCCAGTTTTTCTCAGTTATTCATTGTATTGTCCAAAATGTTGTTTGGTATAGCTCTAAGTTAGAATCCTCTGACAATTTCATTTATTATATTGTCTTTGGTTGTTTTAAAATATAAATAAAAATATGAAGCTAGATAAGGTTCAATAAGAAATCTTTGTGTCATCTTAATATGTACACCTTCTTACAGTATTTATTAAATTTTCTCTTTATTATCCTTCATGTAGCTTTGGGGACATGTAAATGTCCATTTTTAAGCTAATTTGAATGAGATTAGATTTTGTTTCATTCAATTTACCTATTCCTTGATTATCATATCTTTTCAGCAAAATCAAGTATGATTTAAGTAAGTATACTTACATATTATGTTACATTTATGTGAAAATTTCAGGAACTACAAGTCAATGTTACCATAGAAGAGTCGGAGGAGGAGAAAGAGAGAAAATAGGACTTAGGAGAAACAGTATATAATTATGGAAAATTATGTAAACTAATTTATTAAATTTATTATCTTTCAATTAATAAATTTGCAATGTATATTATGTTTAACAAGTGAGTATGATATTCCAGTAAAAGTATTTCTATGAAAAGACAAAAATGAGATGAATAATAGAAATAAAAATGTGATGTTCATAGAAAGTAACAGATACAGACTATTTAAGGTAAATTAAACAAAACAATCACATTCACAGCATTATAAAATTCTTTTGAAATGACAAATTGCTTTTATGTTATTCTCTTTATTTATCTATAAGAAAATTGAGGCATTGAGTAGTTGAAAGACTTATTGAAAGTCACATAGTTAAAAACAGATACAGAGTTTTCAAATATAGTATAAAAATTAAAGTATTCTCTTCAAAAAAGTGATGATAAATAATGTTTGAAATTGTTAGTAAAACAAAACTTAAAATAAGAAAATGTATATTAAATAACTATTATTAAATAACTAGCAGGCGGTACACAGGGGATGAAGCATCATTAATAAAAAGGATTAAATCATTGGCCCTGTCATCAATGTAGAAGAGAGTTTGATGACAAATATTTTGAAAGGTTCTATTGAAGTACCCCAGATTAGAGAATGACTTTTAATAAACATGATTATTATGATAATGTCCTTGAAATCTCTACAGAGAGAGGCAAGAAGGAATAATTTAATCGCCTTTAACACAAACTAAGGGTTTCAGAGTGGAGTGGAAAATTTTTGGATGCTGAAGGAAGAAAATAGTTTTGTTTCTTTAAAATAAGATCATTTGGGATTTAGGAAAAGAAAAGTATCTACTGCTAGAAGTAGTCGGAAAAGTCTATTTGTTTAGTGGAGCAGATAGTCAGGCTTGAGAAGAAAAATATTTTGAGAAATTAAAGAGCTGATACCTCACAGAATGAACAGACACAGATGGACTTCTTGGCCTTCATTCATGAGTACATTTCCTACTTTATTGGCTTGGGATAAGTAAAATATTTAAATGAATCAAAAATGCAGAAGAAAAATATATCTTTGGGATATGTATAAAGTATGTTCATTGCATTTTTGAAAAAATAAATAATAATGTGTGTATGTGTGTATATATGTAAAATACACATACACACAGAACACCATATGTAGAGAAACATAAAAAAGACATACATATGTATATATACATTTTCATTAACCAAAAGTCAAAAACAATTAATAATTTCATTAAGAAATAATGCGATTCTATGACCAGTCTGAGTGCAGTGGTGTTTACAACTAATTGATCACAACCAGTTACGGATTTCTTTGTTACTTGTCCACTGCCACTGCTTTATTTGGCTAGCCCTAAAAAATGAGTAAATAATAATAATAATAAAAAAGAAACAATGCAATTCTTAACGATTGCATTTGTTAAGAAATATTAATAAACGATTATTTCTTAAGTACATAAACCTAATATAAAGAATCACCAACAGAAATAAAACTCTGATAAAATGAAAATGTTTAGAGTTTTGAGAACACACAAATTGATATAAATGTTGTATAAACACTTCAATAATTATTTTAAAAAGTATATATTCTTAAAATTTTATGTGCTGTTATAGAACTTGAACATTAAACAGAATCAATTTAATTGTTCTTAATATTTTATTAATAAGGAGAAAGAAAAATTTAGTGAATATTAAAAATGGTATATTTTTCTACACTAAAAAATAAGAGAATGTATGATTATAATGCAATGCATAAACATACAGTATATGCCAAATAGTTTAGAGTGATTCTTTGCACTCAAAACTACTTTTTGCAAGTTAAAATACTGTGAATATGTGGTCAGCTCATTACTATTGATATATATAATTCTATTTTGTTTTCAAAGGCCATGCTATTAGGGAATTTGATTTGTTAAAAAATGGTATAATTTAGAAAATGTTATGCTTTTCACTTAAAATTTTTAACTTGATTCTAAAGTTTTTTATCTGATATAGAAGAAAATAATATAAATGAATATAATTTCATAGCTTAAAGTGATTAGCAGAAAATTTATATCTCAATTTTAAATTTGAGTCAATAATTACTAATCTACTATTACTATATTCTACTATTACTGCTTGTCTACTAATCTACTTTGGTCTCATAAAACTGCAAATATTTGAATCTTCTATTTTTCTATATTTTATGTTAATCTAAATAAATATTAGATAATTATTCAAAATTTCTTTATAATTTCTCTATTGATTTATCTGTCATGAATTTCAGTTTATTGGGGCTGATGGACTAAAATGAAAATTCTGGAATGATTTACGTGCCTTTAAAAGTATAAAATGTTTCTTTAAATATATACTTTCTTGGTTAAAAATATCTGTACTCCATTTTGATTCCTGATCCTAAGTTTCCAATCCAACCTACACAATTTGGCAAATTCAAGCTGTTTCCTTTGCCAAGGAAAGAAAACATATATATGATAAGCCAAATATCACATACAGCATAATTGGCCACAGAGTCAGTGTTGAACTTATACAACAGCTATCTAACTATACATGGCTGTATTTTCTGTAATATATTTCTAAGGACAAACACGGCATCGATAAAGATGTAGACGAAAAAAATGCAGTAGAATTAAGATAAACATTGAGGTATGGAAATAGACATGGGTAGTTATTCTCTGATAGCACAATTGTAAAAAAGAGTTCTTAGAGAACAAGGCTGGACAATTCTGTTTTTAAATTTAAGGAAATGTTTAAGGCATTATTTGGCCAAAACAAAATATATCTATAATCTGGTTTTGTCCCTTCTGCTTAATAGAGCATAAAAAATCATTAAAGAAATTGCATGTTCATATTTTGAATAGACTAGAAAAATTGTAGAAATCCATATGTGATCTATAAATCAACTTATCTTGCTATAAATTTTAAAATGGGAAGCAAGCTTTGAGGAGTTGGTAGGTTCAGTGATGAGGAGAGCTTCAGGAAAAAAATCTCTAAATGTTCATACAAAGCTATTTATTAATGATGAAGTTCATAGCATATTTGTTAAAATAATTAGGGAGATGATCCACCTTCCAAGTATATGTCAAGTTTATAAAATACCTTCATCCAAGCAGTAGAATATTATCGTATTCTAGAAGTTGTTCTAACATTGATAAAATAATTTAAGGCAAAAATTCTTTTTCTGATGTTGAGAAAATATGCCAAATGCTGTTTTACTTCTTGATATTGTACTATTAAATACATAGCAATGCAAAACATTAATGTTTTTTAAACCACTATTTTGATACAAATCTGTTATTACTTTTTTTTTTTATTTCAGCATAATATGAGGGTACAGATGTTTAGGTTACGTATGTTGCCCTTGCCCCCCCTCCCCCCCTCAGTCCAGGTTTCAAATATGTCCATCCCATTGCGTGGTGCACCTTGCACTCTCTGTGTACACACATACCCGACCCCTCCTCCCTCCTCCCCCCTCCCCCCTGCCCAATATCTAATAGATGTAATTCTTATATATGCACTTGTGTGTTGATTCGTTAATACCAATTTGATGGTGAGTACATGTGGTGCTTATTTTTCCATTCTTGGGATACCTCGCTTAGTAGAATGTGTTCCAGC
>CAUYSK010107678.1:0-40637 GCA_963575035.1 Avahi laniger | reverse complement strand
TTATGTGGTGAATTACATTTACAGATTTGCGTATGTTGAACCATCCTTGCATCTCTGGGATGAAGCCTACTTGGTTGTGATGAATTATTTTTTTGAGATGCAGCTGAATTCAGTTTGATAAGATTTTATTGAGAATTTTTGCATGTATATTTATAAGGGATATTGGTCTGTAGTTTTCTTTTTTTGTTGTGTCCTTTCCTGGCTTTGATATCAAGGTGATATTGGCTTCGTAGAATGAGCTGAGGAGGATTCCTTCCTTCTCAAACTTATGGAATAATTTCTGCAGTTTAGGTACCAGTTCTTTGTAGGTTTGGTAAAATTTGGGTGTGAAACCATATTGTCCAGGACTTATTTTGTTGAAAAATTTTTTATTGCTGCTTCAATTTTGGTGCTTGATATTGGTCTGTTCAGGAATTCCATTTCTTCCTGATTGAGCCTAAAGAGGTTGTGTGTTTCCAAGAAATTGTCCATTTCCTCCATATTTTCAAGTTTATGAGCATAGAGATTTTTGTAGTATTTAGAGATGATGTTTTGTATTTCCATGGTATCAGTTGTGATTTCTCCTTTTTCATTTATGAGTGAGCTTATTAGAGTCCTTTCTTTTCTGTTTCTGATTAATCTGGCAAGAGGCCTGCCAATTTTGTTTATCTTTTCAAAGAACCAACTTTTTGTTCCATTAATATTCTGCATAATTCTTTTATTCTCAATTTCATTTAGTTCTGCTTTGATCTTGGTTATTTCTTTTATTCTGCTGAGTTTGGGATTTTTTTGTTCTTTCTATTCTAATTCCTTGAGATGATTGATTAGATTGTTTTTCTGTCTTCTGCATGTGGGCATTTAAGGCTATAAGTTTTCATCTCAGGGCTGCTTTTGCTGTATCCCACAGATTTTGATAACTTGTGTGCCCATTATCATTTAGTTCAAAAAATCTTTTGATTTCCATTTTTGTCTCCTCCTTGACCCAACTATCATTCAGCAGTAGGTTGTTTAGTTTCCATGATTTTGTGTAGAGATGAGTGTTTCTGTTGGAGTTGATTTCTAATTTTATTCCACTGGGGTCTGAGAAGATGCATGGTATAATTTCTATTTTTTAAAATTTATTGAGACATGTTTTGTGGCCTAGGATGTGATCAATCTTGGAGAATTTTCCATGAGTTGATGAGAAGAATGTATATTCAGTGGTTTTTGGGTAGAATGTTCTGTAAATGTCTGTTAGGTTCATTTGTTCTGGAGTTTTCTCTAAGTCCACTGTTTCTTTGTTTATTTTCTGTTTGGAGGATCTGTCCTGTTCTGTCAATCGGATGTTGAAGTCCTTGCTATTTCGGTGCTGCTGTTTATCATTTTGTTTAGGTCAAGTAGGGTTTGCTTTATGAATCTTTATAAATATTTACAATTATTATGTCTTCTTGTTGAATTTTTTCCTTTACCATTATATAATGACCATCTTTGTCTTTCATTACTTTTTTTGATTTGAAGCATATGTTATCTGATATAAGAACTGCAATACCAGCTTTCTTTTGGTTTCCATTTGCATGGAATATTGTTTTCCATCCCTTCACCTTGAGTTTGAATGAGTCCTTGTAGGTTGGATGTGTTTCCTGGAGACAGCAGATACTTGGCTTGTATTTTTTTATCCATGGAGCCAGGCTCTGTCTCTTCAGTGTGGAGTTCAAGCCATTCACATTTATTGAAAGAATTGATAAGTGGGGTGGACTTCTGTTCTTCCTGTTGAGTAGCACTTTACTGCTCTGTTTTATCTCTTGAGCCATTTGTGGTGACTGAGCTCTGAGCTTTAGCTTTTGGGAGTTTTTACATTGATGGGCATCTATTGTGCTGATCCATGTATAGTGCAGGTCTGAGTTACTTCTTCCATGGCAGGTCTGGACTTGGCGAATTCCCTCAGTAATTGCTTGTCTGAAAAAGACTTAATTTCTCTATCAAATGGAAACTTAGTTTTGCAGGATACAAAATTCTAGGCTGGCGGTTGTTTTCTTTAAGAAGATTGAAGATGGGGCCCCACTTCCTTCTGGCTTGTAAGGTTTCCAGTGAGAAGTCTGTTGTTATCCTGATGGGTTTTCCCTCGTAGATCAGTTGTTGCTTATGTCTAGCTGCTTGCAGAATTTTCTCTTTCATTTTGACTTTGGCCAAGTTAAGTACTATGTGTCTTGGAAATGTCCTATGTGTCTTGGAAATGTCCTATTTGCTACGAATCTTCCTGGATTTTGATGACCATCTTGTATCTGGATGTCTGGATTTCTGGCAATACTGGAGAAGTTTTCCACAATAATTCCATTGAGTAGATTTTCCATGCTTTTAGTACTTTCTTATTCTCCATCAGGGATACCTAAAAATTGTATGTTTGTTCACTTCATGTAGTCTTATATCTCTCTAAGTGATTGTTCTGCCTTTGTTCTCTTCTCTGCCTCTTTAAATGATTGGGTTAGCTCAAGAGCCTTGTCTTCAAGCTCTGAGATTCTTTCTTCTCCTTGGTTTAATCTGTTGCTGAAACTTTCTACTGTGTTTTGAAAATCCCTGAAAGACTCTTTCATTTCTTTAAGTTCTATTATATCTTTCTTAATTTTGTCAAGCTCTTCAGTGACTTTTTCATTAACTTCCTGAAACATTTTTGGGGCTTCTTTTTGTTGATTTTCAATTTTCTCTTCGATTCCATCCATATTCTGAATTCCATTTCTGTCATTTTGACAATTTCATTGTAGTTGGAGTTCATTGCTGTAGCTCTATTGTGACCCCTTGGGGGTGTTAATATGTTTTGATTTTTATGTTGCCAGGGTTCTTTTGCTGGTTTCTTCTCATTTGAACCCTCTTTTCTGAGCTCTGGGTTAATAGGTTTGCAGGACTCCTGTTCCTTGTTGGGAACTCTCCAGATAGTTGTAGGTCCACCCTTATCCTAAGCAGAAAGATGACACAATGTCCTCAGATTTACATCCAGAGAAGATACCTGGGAGAAGAGGAGATAGAGCTTCCCCTCCAGGGGTTGTGCCTGTCACATTCCTTAAGGCATTACAGGGAGCTAGCCACCAAGATAATTATTCCCTCTGACCTAGTAATCCATCTCAGTTCTGGAAATCTCTCTAGAGGGTAAAAGAGGTGCAAGCTAAGACATTCAACCTGGTGCTATCTGATATTAGCAATAGGTTGGGAAACATCCTAAAAGGATCCACATCAACCTAGGGCTGAGCTTAACTGTGGTGTATTTATCTCATGAATAGACGCAGCTATCAAAAATTATAGATATGAAGATCACGAGGGAATATGGAAAATATGTGTGATGATATTAAGAGAAAATAACATGACACAATAGTGTCTATGACTTGTCCAAGCAAAAAGATGCATTCATGTAACCAGTAATGGGCAAACAAAACAGATTAGAGTGGTAATATGAGTGATTATTTTTCTCATACATATTTCCCTATAAGGAATTAAAGTAAGCATGAACCAAACAAATCATTCAAAGTCACTGAAGACAATGTTCTTGATGTGGCCTGAAAAAATTCCATTCTTCTATCTTAGCTTTCCTCAAATTGGGTGCCCTAATAAGTTAAATGATGATTGTTGTGGGTTTTTTTTTTTTTTTTTTGTGGCGGGGTACAAGGAGATGGTCCATGTCCAAAGGGGTAGGAAATAGGATCAAACAAAACCAAACAGGGGTCTTCATTAGAGGACTTTTCTATTGTTTACGACTAGTGTGGATTGCTAAAATGCATGCACATTTCCCAAACTGGAGATTAAACCTCCTCTTTTTCTCCATCACTGAACACAGCAGCATTACTGGAACACGAGGAGATATTAATAGAGGCCGTCTCTGAGATAGCAGCTGGGGCCCGGAGCCATGGCCTCCCCTCCTCCCGCCATTAGGCGTCTCCCTCCTTGGGCAGAGAATGCCCTGGTCCCAGTGCCCTGCTGCTGTGCCAAGCAGCTGATCACGCCGCACAGGCAAAGGCGTCATTATGTTGAAGGAGGTACCTGGTGTCTTGGCCCCAGACGTGTCAGACGTTAAAAACCTGTTGAAGAGATTGTGACTGGCAGCTATCAGGTTTCTAAGTTTAGAGGCGAAAATTCCTTTTTCATTCCTGAGTTTGAAAGGTGTTTTTGCGTGGGGAGGTGTTCATTTTAAGCTAAGTTGGATGCGATATAGTACGCAACCTCTTAATACTTAAAGGCAAAACACAATCTCATCAGTTTATTAATCTAAATTCGTATTTTGATCTATTACAGAGAATAAAACACCTTTGGAATCCAGTTGTAGGATTCACCTAATCCAGTGATTTGATGTTGATTTTGATGTGGACTCTAAGTCCACATGAGTCAACAGGCCCTTGAGGCAGCAAATAAACTAATGGTTTACATTTTTTGAGATCCTGGAGCTATACTAGCTGTGAAAAGCCAAATTTTAAAATCCTGTTCCAGTGTCTACGATCTCAGCCATGCCTTTGCTTCTCTAAGGAAAGTAGGGGGCGTGGAAGGGTGGAGGCTTTGGAACAGACAGAGCTGAGTCCCTCCCTGCTCCCTGCTTCTTGGCTGCCTGAACATGGAGACCTCAGCTTCCCAAAGCCTCTACAAGCTGGAGATAGTGGCTTTCTCAAAAGGAGTAGCTCAAGGAATATGAGTTTCCTTCCTCTCCCAATCCCACACAAGGTTTCTATGGAAATCCTTTTTACAGAAAAGAGACATTGGATTTTGACACTGTTATTTTTCTCCAAGGATATTATGATAAGTTCTCTTTTTAAGGAAGGGAGGGGGCATCTCCCTCAAAGATAAATGAGTTTGAAGCCCCCCAGAGCCTGCCAGCTTACGATGGCATCTTGGGGAGGCCACGTGGTAGGGACCACAGGTGTCGTTTAATAGTGCCATTTTCCTCTGTACAACTCACAGTCCACGTTCCACTTGATGCTCCTGGGAGGAAGTTTCAGGGTTTCGTTAATCTTCTCCAGGACAGTCTGCAGTTTCTGCTTCTGAGCAATCTCTGACTGGGTGACCTCAGCAACATTCAGCTTCTCACACTCAAGTTTCTCTGGGGCGACAAGGGAAATGAGAAGAGCTGTTATCCTGGGCCACAGACAACCCCAACTCGTGCCTTTATTCACTTATCCATTCGCTCGTGCACATGTGCTCAACAAACGCATACTGAGCTCTTACTATGGGGGGGCACATTGTTGTCCCCTCCTTGCCTGACGGTGGCATGAGTGCTGTGAGAGCCTTGTGGGTCTTGTCTTGAACCCCCAAATATTAAGATCCCAGAGGCATTTAAACTAGTCTGTCACATTTGAACTCCTTTTCATCACTCTGGGTTTTTCTCCTCCTTTTCAATTCTGCTTTCTCCAAGGATGTCTCTGTGCCCCGACTGGAAAGCCTTCTTGGCAGAGTCAAGGCATTTTGTACATCCCTGTGGTACAAAATGAGCACAGAAGCATTCCACGCTGCTAATATGACCATGCCCAGTCATATTTATCTGTTTTAAGTACCTTCTTTCCTTTTAAACCCACTTGGAAGGTAACTTATTTAATGTGTCATGTTCTATCAATTCTAAGGCACACATTTTAACATCCTTAAAATCAGGTTATGTCTTATGGTATCCTACAGTGGCTGCCAGCCAGGGGGAAGATATAAGAGTTGTCACTGTCTCCACGTGCATGAACTTGGTCATAGCTCTCAGTAAGATAATCATGTCTATGTCTCAGCAAGCCTACAAGAGCACCTTCAAAAAGGATAAAATAAAAATTCTAAGCAATAAGAATTTTTAGGGGCTTTCACCTAAACATTGGGTAATAGCTTAACTGAAGTGACTTTTCTCTTTCTACTTAGCACTTACATAATGGTGTGCTTTAAAACTGATGGTTCTGCACTAGAGAAGATTAGCGTGGCTCCTGTGCAAGGATGACAGGCAAATCTGTAAAGAGTTCTCTATAAAAAGATAATGGTTTTTGTATGCGATGACATGACCTCTTAATGCTTAAAGAAGGGCAAAACAGTATAATCATTAATCTACATTCATATTTTAATCTAATATTATAAAGAACAAAACAATTTTGGACTCCTTAACAGGCAATATGTTGGCTAACACTGGAATTCACCTAAACTGCTCTCCCCAACTCATTCATGATTGATAGACTTGACACTCTGAAACATGTTTAAATGTCTTTTCTCCTCATTTTTAAGAACTGCCATATAAACAAATTAAATTTTACTACATATCAATAGTTAACCTTAGTGCTTACATTATTTATTTTTAAGTAATTGATAGCTTTTCTAAATCAAATTCTCCTTGGATAATTCTTTGAAGATGAGGTTGCCCACTGGGGAATTTCTGCAGGTTCTGTGGATTTATGAATCCTTTTTGGCACCTTGGTAGGGTGCCCTCAAGCTCTTCTTACCTGTGATGGCCTGAAATGCAATCTTTCTCTTCTCTTTAGTTGCTTCAAGCCATCATTCTTTATCTCTAAAGTTCAGGGCTTTAACAAGGACATGTCCAAAAGTTTCTCTTGAATGTTAAACCTTGAAGAAACCTTTGGGCCTTTTCCATTTTTAGGCTGAATTCTCATATTGGATACTTTCTTATTGAAGAAATGACATGTTATTTTCTTTTTTTTCCCCCCTCATTATTTTTGGATGATGTAATTGTTTCTATAGAAGCAAATTGTTTTCATTTTATATTGCAACTATAAGCATTGGGTAGAGGCTGTCCAAAAAGCTAAGTTGAGAAACTTCTGGTCTTGTCTTGGCTCAAAAGAAAAGACTGCAGAGATAGATTAACGATGGCTGTCTTGGGAGTGGATTGGGTAGGTGGGGAGGAGCCACTTATTTGCTAGCCCTGTAGTATTACATCATTGTCTGCAAATTTTCATATTTACAATCTGGCATTGAACTTAGAACGAACAGCTTAGGTCTCTTGGTCTGTTTTCTAGGTCAATAACGTTGTTTTGCACTGTTGTCCATTTCGTTTTTTTTTTTAAAAATTGGTGTGACATCAAAATATACATTTGGTCTCCCTGCCCCCCCATTCCTGATACAGAGCTTCTAAAACCCTTGTAAGGATGACAGGAGCACCTTTTATTATAATATTTGGTTTTTGTCCCCAGTTCCTGAAAGAACTCTGGAGTGACAAAGGTGATAGGAGCATCTTTTGTTGTTCATAAGAAGCCCCTTTCACCTATACCAGAATGTATGTTAATGAGACACCTTTGGGAAAGCCCCTAGGATGGGGGAGCTGGTTGCCAGGGGAATCAACCAAGGGATTAAAGGGCAGGAACTTTCAGTCCCTGCCCCCCAACCTATGGGGAGAGAAGAGAGGCTGGAGGTTGAGTGCCGATGGCCACTGACTTAATCAATAATGTTTACCTAATGATGCCTCCATAAAAGCTCCGACCACAGGGCTTCAGAGAGCTTCCTGGTTGATGTACACATTGCGGCGCTGGAGGTTGCACAACTGGAGAGGGCGGGGAAGCTCTGTGCCTTTCCCCCAAATCTTGCCCCATGCATCTCTTCCATTTGGCTGTTTCTGCATTGTATCTTTTATAATAAACTAGTAAACATAAGTGTCTTCCTGAGTTTCATGTGCCATTCTGGCAAATGATCGAATCAAAGAAAGGAGTCAAGGAACCCTGATCTATAGCCAATTGGTCACCTAGACTTGGGATCACCATCTGAAGTGGGGACAGCCTCATGGCACGGAGTCCTTAACCTGTGGGGGCTGCACTAACTTTGCATAGTTAGTGTCAGAATTAAATTGTAAGACTCCGGGTTGGTGTCTACAGAGAATTGGAGAATTGCTTGATGTGGAAGATCCACACTTTTGGTCTCAGAATTGTTGGCAGTATAGAGAAACATGGTTTTCCTTTATTGAATTTTACACCTTACTTACTGTAACACTCATCGTTTTATTGTTTTCACCAATATTTTTAGATATATTCTTCCTAAAATTAAAATATTTTTTTTCCTACTTTTTAGCATGTAGTGTTTCTTATTTAGAAGAGTTTTTACGGCTTTCTTCTGCATTACAAAGTTTTTAGAAAATGTAATTCTGCTTTAGTCATTATGCTTTGGGTTTATCTTCTTTTAAGTTTTGTTAGCTATTTTAGGCATTGATATTGGTATTAAGTAGATTCGAATAGAGAATATCTCGAAGTAATCCTTATTAACAAACACACAGCATGTTCTTTCTCTTTCATTCCCTTTTAATAAAAATGAGATTATATTATATACAGTTTTTTGCTACTGACTTTTTCCCACTCAAACGTATGTCATAAGTATCTTTCTAGGTCAATACATACAGATATAACTCATTCTTTTTTAAAAACTGTATAGTATATTATAGGACTTATAACTTACTCAACCATTTCCTTGTAGATATATAGTCAGGTTATGTCCCACATTTTCCCTATTGGTAATAAAGTTGCAATAAACACTCTGTGTGTTGTATGTGTATGTATGCATTATTAACTGATTATTTTTGGTAAAAATAAAAGCTATTGCCGTACAGATTTTCTTCTTATATATAGTCATCTTAACAAATCCCCTTATTAGTTCTATTATTGTTTATTTGAGTCTTCGGCATTCTCTGGGTATGCAAATAAGATAAAACATTGTTATCTTTATTTCGCAAGCATGTCACTTATTTCAATTATGTGACATTTTTAAATACAGTATTTGAGAACCTCTTCTATTCCTACTCCCTTCTTTATTTTTAAGGTATTCAACTCTCAAAATTTAAGAGGCCCACTCAAATATTTCTATAGTTAAATAGTAATTTTACTCAATGTTACCAAGGGTTAAAGATCATTTCTTTTTCAAGATTCCTGGTTTTCTTCTTTTGTTCTTTTTTGGGCTAATTGCAGCTAGCTCTATGAAAATTTTCTACTGCTTAAGTTTTATTCTTCCAGGAAATTGTTTCTGTCTTGTTTCCATAGTTATACAAATTGTTCATAATTAGTTTAACTTTTTATAAGTATTAGGCATGATTCTGAAATAGGATGTGATTTAGAAAATTTTCTCAGGTGGATTATTTTGTGAATCTTTCAGTTGTTTTTGTAGTTAGCAACCAAATATGATTTTGGAGGAATCATTTTTAGAAAACAATGAAAGAATATTCAAAAATTCTTAAGTATAAACACAGGATAGAATAAACTCAATTACTCTGAATAGTGGGAGAACTGAGATATTCTAACGAACACAGGTGTCACATATAGTACCCTTCAAAGAATTAGAATATGTAGAATACTCTTTCTAGTATGAGTGATTCCTGAATTATTTTAAAAATATTTGTTTCCAAATATATGAGAAAAATTAGTTTAAAACATTTTTTTTAATTGCATCATTAGAATTTGGTCTGTGTACTAATTTATTTATACTTGCTTTATGGACATAGTCAAATTTTGTTAAGTGTTCCGTGTGCTTGGCTGGGCGCGGTGGCTCATGCCTGTAATCCTAGCACTCTGGGAGGCCGAGGTGGAAGGATCACTTGAGATCAGGAGTTCGAGACCAACCTGAGCAAGAGTGAGACCTGTCTCTACTAAAAATAGAAAGAAATGAATTGGACAGCTAAAAATATATAGAAAAAATTAGCCGGGCATGGTGGCGCATGCCTGTAGTCCCAGCTACTTGGGAGGCTGAGGCAGGAGGATTGCTTGAGCCCAGGAGTTTGAGGTTTCTGTGAGCAGGGCTGATGCCATGGCACTCTAGCCCGGGCAACAGAGCGAGACTCATCTCAAAAAAAAAAAAAAGTGTTACAGGTGCAGTTGAAAAGAATAAGAATTCTTCAGTTTGGGGTGTATTGTATGTTATATGCAGATTAGCTAGAGCTGGTTAATTATATTATCCAAAGTTTCTCCATCTTTATTAACTTTTTTCTTAATGTGTCATTAAGAGAAATATGTTATAAATCTGCCACTCTGATAGTGGGTTTGTCAAGTTCTTCTTGAACTAATGATTGTCACTTTTAATTTTTATCTATTTGAAACACAAATGTACATATAAGTTGAAAATTTCTAGATTTTTCTAGTGATTTTAATTTATCAATACGTAGTGACTCTGTATAGTAATGCTTTTTGCTTTAAAGTCTAATTTAAAGTCTAATTTTTGATGTAAAAATAGTTACCCTAGCTTTCTTTAATTAGTATTAATCTAATATATATAGTTATTTCTACTCCTTTTCTTTCAACCGTTCTGTCTTCATTTATTAAAACTGTTATAAACAGTACTTAGCTAGATTTTGTTTTGTTATTTAGTCTGATAATTGTTTTGTAAATGAATAAAGTAAACTTACATTGATTGGGTTTACCAAAATACTTGGATTCACTTCTGTCAACTTATATTGAACTTTCTATTTATTCTGCTTTTCCAATTCTCCCCACCCCTCTTTCATCTTTGCCTCCTTTTGGATTAAAGTTTTTATTCTTTTTCATTCCATTTGCTCCCCATTATTAGTATGGAGGTTATATGCTCTGTTTCTGTTAATATTATGGTTCTCTTGTTTCTTAGTCACCATAGGAAATTTATCATGCATATTTAACTTAATAAAGTCTTAAGTTAGTTAGTATCTTTACCCATGTACTAAGGTATACAAAGACCTGAGCACACTTTGACTCCAATCATATACTTCCTGATTTATGTGCTATTATTGTATGGGATTCTGATTCTATCTTAATTTTTTAAATTAACAAATTAGGCATTACTTTAATTGTTTTATATTCATGTAATTATGGCTTTGATCTACTCACCATGATCTCTGCTCACTATTGTTACTGTATTTCAGATCTTTCTTTTGGGTTTGTTTTACTTCTTCCTATTGTCCAATTTTTTAGAAATTACTGAGGGGTCAGTTGGTAGAAAAAAACTCTTGGTTTATGTGTGTTGAAATGTCTTTATTTTTTCCTTGCTTTTTAAAGCTTTGTTTTTTTGCTGGGTATATATTTAAAGTTGACAATTTTTTTCAATACTTTGAATATATCCTTTCAATATTTTTTGGCTTTTATTGTTCCTTGCGAAAGACAGCTTTCAGTCTTGTTCCTTTACGAATAATCTATCTTTCCTCTCTGCTTTTAATTATTTGTCTGTCTTCAGTGTTCTTAAGTGCCACTGTAAATTGTGTAGGTATAGACTTCTCACCATTTATCCTGTTAGGGATAAATAGTGAGCTTCCTGAATCTGAGGATTCATGTCTTTCATCAGTTCTAGAAAATTCTTTCTTTTCCTTCTAGAATTCCAATTAACCATAGTTGGATCTACTTAGAATAACCTCTATGTTTTTAAATTTTCTTTCTCATTTTCTACCCTCTTGTCTCTGTACTGCATTCTGTGTAATTTTTTCAGTTCTATCTTCTAGTTTGTTAATTCCTTCTTCAGTTGTGTCTAATCTATTGAGGTTTCTAATTTCATTATTACATATTTTTTCATTTATAGAAGTTTCATTTGGTTCTTTTTCACATCTCTATGTCCAGTTTTGATAGTTTCTTAACCTTTTATCACACTTTAAATAGTCTTTTTAAAAATTTATTTTTGCATATAAAATATTTTATATTCTATAACTGAACAGTTTCTAATATTATATTTGTGGAATACATTTATAGGGTATTGTTTCTGTTGACAATGCTCATGGTGGTTTGCTACTCATGTCTTTGGTTTTTGATTTTCGAGCTCATATTCCTTGGAACCTTATCTCTGGGAGTTCTTTATGGCCCGGGTTTAGAGTTCATTTTTCTTTAAAGGAAGGACATATGTGTGCTTCTGCCTTGGGGCACTAGTAACTGGGACAATTTTTAACTGAATTTTCAACTTGGAGTTTTTAAAGCCAAAGTAGTATGAATCCTAGCCCTAAATCTGTGTGAGTACAGACTTTTGATAAGGAATTATCAGGGGCAGACTTTTTCTTTTTTTTGTTCCATTCACATCCAAGGCTGAGATAATTAATCCTTATTGCCTCTCTCTGTGGGACAAGATTTTCTAGTTTACTCACTGAAAGAGTTGCCCTTCTGAGACCATGGCTTTATTCAGGGGTCTCTGATCCAACCCTCTTTTTTTGCTCAGACTCTACCCAGGCTTTGACTCCTGACTGTGTATGTGTGACCCCTTAAGGCTCAGGCTATCGGCTATTATGAATTATAGGCTATTAGGAATTAGCACTTATCTCACTGGATTTATACTTCCTTGTTGTTGGAATCAGAAGAACTTCCTTCCTTTTCACACCAGTTAAGCCATGTCATACAAAAGTATGTTTTTAAAGGCTTATTCAGATTCTTAGCATTCTACACCAAGAAGATCTGTCTGAACATCTAGTCAGCCTTAATGTTGAAAATGAAAATCTATTATATTAACTAGAACCTCTAACACACTTATAATAGTGGTAATAGTCATTATTTCTGACTTGTCTCTAATATCACATCTTTGATATTTCACTACTTAATATGTTCTTTTATCATATTTAGGTAGATTAATTTCTGTATTGCTCCTGAAATATACAGATGCACTCACTGTGAAAATTGTCTCCCCCTCTCCACTGCAGTCTCAAGTTCCCTAGTCCCATTCCATGAGACAGTTTATTGTGACTATTACCAGAAATATTCTGTACATACTCAAGCATTAGATGTGTCCCTTCACACACTCACACAGCGTGGCATACTCTATGCATGGTTCTGTACCATGCTTTTTTCTACTTAGCAAGATATTTTAGAGAGCTTCTCTACTATTTATAGATAAAAGAAAAATAACAAAAAACTTCCATCTAAATTCTGAGTTTTTCAGAGATAGAAAATGCCTCTTCCAGTTTAAGAATAGCAGTATATATCATATTCGACAATCCTAAAATCAATGACTAGTCCAGTGGGAAGACATAGAGCAGTGCTGTCCAACAGAATTTTTTCTCTGATGGAAATGTTCATTTTTTTAATTGTCCAATATAGCAGCCACTAGCCACATTTGGCTATTGAGTGCTTGAAACGTAACTAGTAAGACTGAGGAAATGAATTTTTAATTTCAATTACTTTTAACAGCTGCATGTGGCTGGTGGTTACTGAATTGGACAGCTCAGCCACAGAGGTTTTACAAGCCATGTTCCTGGTTTACAGAAGAGTGATTTGAGTGACAGATAGGTTTTAGTGGTAGAACCAAGACTGGGACTCAGATCTGTCTCTTCGTTCCTGCTCCAATTTTAGCATAGCTGCTAGTTCAACCCAAGCACTTTGGGGCATGGGCAAGTGACCCTCAAAACCAATATGATGCTGCTGCTTCTTGTGGGGTTCATGGAGTCACCCCCACTCAACACCTACCAGGTAGAGTCAGCCTGGTTTACTCCAGCTGCTCATGCCCTACATTGCTAGGTCCTTTCAAGTTTTTCCCATCCATACTGTCACTCCTCCAGTTTGACACCATCATTACCTCACGAGGAGGTGCTCTGCTGGCATTTCCTCCACTGTCTCTAAGCACCCTGCCTACTGCTCCCGTTATCTTCCCAAAGCCTCATTTCTGATCATGTCGCTTTGCTCATAAGCCATCCCTAGTTACCACTGTCCACCCAATGTCGTCTAAAACGCTTAGTTCATGGTCCTTTATCATGTGGGCCTCATCTTCTTTCTCTATTTTAAACAAACTTTTCATTTTAGAATGGCTTTTAGATTTATAAAAAAAGTTACATAGTATAGACAGTGCCTTCATACCCTGAACTCATTTTCCCCTATTGTTAACATCTTACATGACTATGGTACATTTGTCACAGCTAATTATGTATGACACTGGCACACAACTGTTAACTAAACTCCATATTTGATTCAGATTTCATGAGTTTTTCCCAGTTGTCCAGGATACCGCTTCTATTCATGTCTTCTTAGTTTCTTCTGTTTTTCACACTTTTTGTTTCTTTTTTCATGACCTTGACAGTTTTGCGGAGTGCTGGTCAATGTTTCCTATGTTTTTCTCATGGGTAGACTGGGGTTATGGGAAGGAAGACCACAGAGGTGAAGGGCCCTTTCATCACCCCCCACCCACACACACACCCCATCCTCACTTGCAAACCCTAATCGTGGGAAGCCCGTTGCTAAGTTCAGTCCACTCCAGGGGTGGGGAGTGAACTCCCACCTCCCTGAAGGAGTTGTCTCTACATAAAGTCTTTGGAATTTTTTTTATAAGGAACAGTTAGTTGTCTTTTCACCCCATTTATTTATTTATTCAGTTATTTATATCAGTATCAACTTAAGGATATTTATTTTAGGCTTTAGGTTATAATCCAATACTATTGTTATTCTTTTCATTTTTCCTCAAATAATTCCAACTATGGCCATTGGGAACTCTTTCAGGTTGGTCCTGGACACTTTCAATGTGTGGCCCCATATATATATATATGCACACACATATATATATGTGTGTGTGTGTGTATATATATATATATACACACACACACACACACCCCTATCTTTTTTTTTTCTCAGCACTTCTTTTTGGCTGATTCCATTCCCTGCCCCAGGCCCAGAATTACCCATTTCTCCAAGGCCTGGCTTCACTGGTTGGAGATTGGTGTTAGACACCAAGACCTGGGACTTGTCGTCTTTGTTAGCCACACAGCCCACTCAGCCCACGCTGACGGTCACCTGGCACTTACTCCTGTCTCTACACCATTCTCCCTCCACTAACACCGAAATCAATAAGACGCTTCCCAGCAACCTTCTGTCGTTCTGGCTAGAATGCTCTTTTCTTTTCTGCTCCTTTCTTAAGGGCCCATTCAAAATGCCCCCTCTCTCCTGAAACCTTCCCCCTAGTCCTACTTGATCTCTCACAGCCCTTTGTACTTCCAGATTATGAGTCACCTAAGATAGCTATTAATATATACCTAAACTCAGTGGTTAGCATATAGCAAACCAAATGGTTTTTGCTTAGGGGATACTATTTGACTAGATTAAGATGAGAGTAAGAAAGATGCACCCTTTAGGGTTTATTAGGGAAAAGGAAAATTACACATGCATACACACAAAACCAAACTACCCTCCTATAGAACTTTTATGCCCAAGGGACCCTTCTTGTTCTCAGGCTTGATAGAAGATACCTTATTTCAGTCACATGTTATTGTGAAAACCAGAAGGAAGAGCCCAGTAACCTTAGGACTCTCATCCCTGAAAACAGGTCTGTACACGCGCATGTTCAAAGATAAGGATCAGTCGACTAAAACATACCATAAGGAAACTCACATAGACATCCCAAGTCAGGAAACCTAAATAAGAAACAGGCAGCGGCTCATGTTCAAATAAAATGATGAATTATGTTGAACAGGCATCTTCCTGGAATTACTTATCTCCTGTCTCCCTGACTCAGTCATGTCTATTCCCTAAGTGTCAGGGATGCAAATAGTACAGGGTGACCATGAACACACCTGCATAACTGAGATGTTGGGAAATGTGTTCTAACTTTGGATGATTTTGTTTGTGACTTTCTTGTTGGTGCCGTGGGGTTGGAGTGTGCTCTGGGGGAACTGAGCATGTTGCCTCCCTCGATCACCCTGGAAGTGGGTAATCCTGGGCAAGAAGTGGGGTGAATCTTTGGCATGGGATGGGGAGGAACATCCTCCCCATTCTGGGGCTGGGAAACTTTTGCTCTGTGGTGTGAAAGGGGCCAGAGCGGGCAGCATCTGATGTTTCCCTAACCGTGACACTAACAGTGCAGAGAAAGAGCCAGTGTCAGGAGGAACAGCCCCACGGCAGAGGTGGCTGTACCTTCTGGTCTCCTTGGAGGATGCTGACACCCCTTCCCAGAGCTCCTGGCCCACCTGCAGCTGCAGGCAGCTCCCCGCACACTGATGGCCCTCTCCGTCCTGAGGCGCTCTCCTCTGACTCCACAGGAGAACAACCTGGAGGTTTTTATTCCCTGCACAGGCAAACCTCAAGCACAGGGCGATATGAGCCATAGCACAAATGCCCTTGCCTCCCTGTCTTGGGAAGGTGATTTTGAGATGTGTTGTCTAAATTGTTTGATGGTTTCTCAAAGAGCCCAGCTACGGGCCCTGGTTGAAACAGAGCTCTGCTCTTATTAACATTACTCAATCGGCATCTCTCTCTTCCCCTCTTAACTTTCCCCACTTGGTTGTTTGTACTTTCTAAAATCACCTCCCATAAGCTTCCTCCACCCAAGTCCTTGTCTCAGCATCTGCTTTTAGGAAAACCTAAACTAAGATCTGCTGCCAGGGCAGGTGGAAAGACCCAGAAAACAGGCAGCAATAGGGCAGCTGGGTTAGGCCGCTAAGAAAGAAGGACTGGGGAGAGGCTGTTCCAAGAGAACCTACCAGAAATGCCTGGGGACTCTGAGAAGGGCTATTTTCCTGCCAGCAGACCAGACACTATTGTGAGCAAGAAGCATGTGGCCACACAGAGGTGAGCCAGGCATGCCGCTGCGCCCCACAGAGCTCACGATCAGAGAACACCCAGCCAGTCCTTGTCAGCCAAGGCCACCTGGCATCTCAAGGATGCCCACCTGTTCAGGCTCTCACCACAACTATGAAACACACACAACCCTCTGCCAAGAGACACTGCCTCAGCATCTTGCTCCCTTCTGCTTCTAGGTTCTGAGTCTTTGCTCTACAGTGTCATCAGCATCGCTTCCTGGGTTCCATATCCTTACCTGATGTCTGCGAGGTGTGTGCTCTTTGCCTACTGGAAGCCCCTATGCCATTTCAATCACCTTCTAAGTGCCGATGTTTCATAGTTTACTAATGTCAAGCTCAGCCTCCTCCAGCTCTCCTTGCCCAACCAACTCAGTATTAAGGAGGCTTGAGCCCTAGCAAAGTTGGAAGCTGAATTTCTGGAAATGACCATGCCTGATTCATCTTAGTGCCACCAGGTGAGAGCGCTCTGCCTAGCTACATATGTGTGATTATTTATGCTGCAGAGAGCAAGTTAAAAATACTCACTAATATGCCCAAATCTTGATATCTAAATATCATTCTCTAATAAAAGAAATCGGGACTCCTTGGAAGAGTGGGTGATTCCAGGACTGGGGTAAGGAAAGTACAGGATGGTCCTGCATATCTTATGGTGTCAGAAGGTAAGTAAGTGCCGAGAAAGAAAATATGGGGCAGAAAAAAACAACTGTCTAGGAGCCAACCCAACAATGGTCAAAGCTAGAAGTAGATGAGCAAAAATGCAAACAAAGTAACTGGGTTAAAACCCAGAGTATAAAATAAACATCCTTATGTCCACAGTGACATAATTAAATAACTGAATAAATAAATGGGAATGACAACTCTTCCTTTTAGTGGGATTTCAATTAATAAACGCAGAAGGAATAAAGAGACAATCACCATTGGACACTACCATAACAATTGTGCAGACATGTTCCACCAGTGGATGCCAAAACTGATGGGAGAAGTTTAAGGAGAAACAGGGTATTTGCGTGGTCTCAAAGTATCTCCCCCCAGATAAATTAATTACAAGGAGAGAAAAACAGTAACTTTACAGTGAAGAAATCTGGTAGATACTACCTTAACCATGTCATTGAGGTTAACGTGATGAGAGATAAGAAAAATGGTCCAGGGGAATTTAAGGTCAGAGGGGTCACTCAAAACTCTGCCTCCAGACTGATCCCTCCCAGGAGCTCCTGATACATATTTTTACTGCAAACTGGTTCTGCCCACCTGAGTGTCCTGCCTATAGGTTTTGAATGAGTATGTCCAGCCGTAGACCTCTAAGTTTAAGCTCTAAATTTAAGTTTACAAAAGAAGCATCACCTCTGTAGTGAATCATCTTTTCAACATGAAGGCTGAGACTGGAAATAATCTAATCTGATCGTATGTGATGCCTGACTTGGTGTCGCATACAATATGACACTAGACTGTTTTGTAACCGTTCCTAGAGGCAAGATTACTCCATGACCATATTCCATTACCCCACGGCCACATTCCACCTTTGCTTTGAAAGATTAGAATAGACCATTTCAACAGTTTCAGATCCTAACCAGAAATCTGCTGGAGAAATTAAATGCTGTAGTCACTGGGAGAGATGTTCAGTGAGGCTCCCGGCTTATCCATGCGTACGTGTGCCAAACCTTTTTCCATTTTCTCTCTGTATTCAGTTGGAGTTTACAAACCTTCAAATATCAACACTCATTAATATTGATGTCTGAGTACCAAATCAGTTTAGCTTCCTAGAAATTACTAGAATTTATATTAGCCATTCATTAAGTGCTAGGCAACATGTGCTGGTGAAACCTGGGAAAATCCATAAGACGTGGTTCTTGCCCTTGAGAAGCCCATGTACATTTATGTAAACAGCTACAAGCAACATGGGAAGTCTCATGTGGCATGTATATATACATATACACGTGTGTGTAAATATATATATTCCCTCATGTACAGAGAGGGGGAGAAACACAGAAGAGTATATGACTGAGAATAGCGTGGGCAAAGGTACAGGGGTGTTGATACGCGTGGCCTGTGTAATAATGCAGCAATGGTCTATACACATAAAAACAGTAAAACCAACAACAGACATTTACTGGGCATTTACTATGTGCCAGGCACTATTCTGAGCACTTTACACGTGTTACCACACTGCGTGAGCCACACGTGTGGGAGAGGCCGGAGATGAGGCCGGAAAGACAGCTGAGGGTCGGATGACAAAATGTTCTGAATGCCGTGCCAAGGGGTATGGACTCTGTCCCGCAGGAGAGAGCCACTGAGAGTTAGAAGGAAGTGCTGGCAAGACTGGACTTGTGATTTAGAATGGTTCCTTGGCTAGCTGGGTAGGGAATATGGTGGTGGTGAGTTTGGAAGGTTTTCAATGGTTCAGATAAGCGACAATGGCAGAGAGGATGGATTCAGAAGAGGTTTTTGAGCAAGAAGAAATAGGCCTAGGTGACCCTCCATATACATGGGGGCAAGAAGGAGGGGAGGGGATTCTATTAACTCAGAGGGGAAGAAACAGCTTTAGAAAAGTGGATGAATTCAGTCTAAGATGCACCCAGGTAAAGGTACCTAGCGGGCAGCTAAGAACTGGAGTCTCGAATGTGAGGGGGAGGTTTGGGTCAGAATCAAAATCAGGAACAGTGAGGTGAAATCCACTTCATTTAAGCCAAATTTGTCCTTTCAACACTAAGATTATCTCTGAATTCTCCTTTCTCTTCCCTTTGGCCTTACATTTTCACATGAACAGCTGTGAAGTTACCTAGGGAGGAACACACACACACACACACACACACACACACAGAGGTCCACAGATTACAGAAGTCTAAAAATGCACACTGGCACCCCCACATGTAATACACCAACAAAGGCCACAAGTGCACAATTTTCTGGAGAGGACGAGGTGTGTTTTCCAGCTATACAGTGGGGTCTTTCCATTTACCCAACTGATGACTGTTGGCTGCTAGAAGGACATGCCCATCAAATCATCAGGATTCCCTCTGCAATTCATCCATGTGTAACAACAGATTCTAAGAGGACATCTAAAGCCTTCACGGATCTGTTATCTCACACTCTACACATTCATAGTCCCTTTCCAGGTAAGCTGCTGTGAACTGAGAGCAACCCTACAGCTAGGAGCAGGTGGTCCATCCAGCTACAGGTCAAAGACATCCACTGCAACACTCAATTCTCCTCCTACCGAAAAGCTTCTGCAAGACTTGTCCATCATATAAATCTTCAGCCAGGTCTTTCACGATGATTCTTTCTCCAACCAACACATCATTAATCCAGTCAATTAATACCTAGAGAGAAAGAGCAAGAGTAACAGTTATGGGATATTTTCTTATAGATCAGCTTTCTTATCCTGAACAATTAAAATCTAAATGAACTACAGATTTTAAAAGCAGCAGAACTATCCACATGACCCAGGGAGTATGAGCACCAGTGACCCTGTTAATTTTCAGGTGTATGTCCTTCTAGTGCTGATGGCACCAATGTCCCTGCTAATCTCTTCTGGGCCCTACCATTCCTTACCATAATTCAAGTGACATTCACAGTGTGTGGCTGTGTGGCTTTGTGCCAGGCAAAGGGATGGGCTTTGGAGCTCTACAAACTTGTTGAAACCCAGCTCTACCCACTAATTGGTTGAGTGCGTGCGTTCTTCTGTGACCTATGGACTTGTGTGTGTGTCGGGGGGGTGCACTCCCCTGCGATCTATCAATCTAAGGCAAGCTAGTTATCTTTTCTGAGCCTCTGCTTCCCATCTCTAAAATTGAGCGTGAAAGTAGCTCCTACGTTAGGTGGTGAAAAAGTATTAATATTACCCATGACAAAGGCCAAATATTCAATGAAATGCAGATCTTATTAATAAACAAAGCACTCTCTCATTATGACATCTGACAGGGTGGTTATTGTCACCCCCGTGTTCTGGAGGGTTAATCAGCATGGAAGTAAACAGGTCTACTGAAGGTCACAGAGCTAACTAGGGGTGGAGACAGGAGCGGACATCCAGCTTGCTCTAAAGCACACATTCTCCTCTCCAAGCCAAGACACCTCTCGTGGGGTGGGTGCAGTCTCCTCTCTTGTTTCTCTCTTAGCAGCTGTCACGACCTGAAGCCTATGGTGCACCAAGCATTGAGCGGTGGCACTGCGTGTGATATCTTTCAGTTAATCCACACCGCTGGGAGGCACGGATCATTACCTTCATTCTTCAGGTAAGAAAACTAAAACTCACATGCAGTAGTTCTTCGGCATCCAGGGAGACAGGCTTCAGGAGCCCCCAAGGATACCAAAATCCGTGGATGCTCAGGTCCCTTATGTAAAATGGTGTAGTATTTGCACAGAACCTATGCATATCCTTCATGTACTTAAAATCATTTCTAGATTACTTATAATACCTAATACAGTGTAAATAGTTTTTATATTGTATTTTTGTTATTTTTGTTGTATGGTTATTTTTTCTGAATATTTTTTGTCTGGTTGGTTAAAAGCACAGATGTGGAACCCATGGATATGGAGGGCCAACTGTACTGCCTTTTAAATTTTTTCTTTTCTGTTTATTAAGATTACATACACAATCAAAAATCAAATCTATAATATATTAACCAGTTTTAAGTATACCGTGACAAGTTTTGGTCATTATACACAGTTGTATCATCCCCACTACAGTCAAGATACAGATCAGTCCCCTCACCCTAAGATGCTGGCTTAGGTCCCTGTGCCCTCACTCCCTTCCCCTGACCACAGGCCTCAGGGAACCACTACAGTTTTGCCCTGGCTCTAGTTTCCTATAAACGGAATCATACAGGACATCATCTTCTGTGTTTAACTTATTTGCCTTAGCATAAATACATTGCTTGTATACCATAGGCAGTGTTTCCATCCCAGGGTGGGCCGACCATGGAGCCTGGGGGCTTCGCAGCACATCGTTCCACTGTCCGCTGGCATACCAAGCACTGCCTTGTATCCAATACGGTAAGACCCAGTCTCTGTCCTGGAGAGGCTCCCCCGCAAGCTGGGAGACGGCAGGAATGAGGAGAGCTTCCAGAAAGGCTTGTGTTTGTTTTCTGAGCTGGGGTCCTGCTATGTCGCCCAGGCTGGAGTGCAGTGGCTATTCACAGGTGCGATCACAGCTCACTGCAAGCCTTGAACTCCTGGGCTCAAGCAATCCTCCCGCCCCAGCCTTCCAAGTAGCTGGGACTACAGGTACATGCCACCATGCCCAGCTCCTGAAGAGACTCTTGGAGTTGACCAAGAAGGGCAGGATTTCATGGTGGTCAGAGCAGCCTAGATGTGGAAGTGAGGAGGTGGCCTGCGCTGCTGTGCCTTTGGACTGCACCGCAGGGGCTCGGGCTTACGTGCAGCAGTTCACATCACCCATTTTCCACTCCCTCAAACTGGGCCTGAGTGCAGGTCTGCATCTGGGAGATCAGTGCTGATGCCTGAACTGTTGGGAGCCTGCCCTGACCGTGTCTTCACCCTCCTACTTGCCTCCTGGGCAAGTAGTGCCATGTCCATTCCAGCACGGTGAGTGCCAGACCCTTTCCCAGCACCCTCAGAGAGGTACAACGGCAGGCAGAGCCTCGACCTGCAGCTGTCCCACCTTCTTGCACAGCAACATGAGGGCTCAGAGGCGCACTGGGCCGGGGGCAGCCATCCGTGCTGCAGCACAGACTGTATCAGGAACGGGCCAGATACCACACGTGCAACACAGCCCACCTATGGGGCTCAGGCTGCAGCCTAGAGACGTAAGGGGTTGCATGGCAGCCCAGGCCGCCTTCTTTCTCTAGACATCTGAGAAGACTGCCCTCAGTTCTCTAGCCCCTAGCGACATGGCCCAACTCTCACGTGGGTTTGCTCCACCAAGGAACCCTCGACCATGGGGACAATACTCCTAATTCTACTCCTGAACAGCCTGGCTACTTTTGAGATTCCTACCCACCCCGCTCCCTCCATCCAGTGTTTACTAAATACCTGCTATATGTGACATCCTGTGCAGAATTCTGGGCATACAATGAAACAAAAGACGGTCTCTCACCCCAGGAAGCTCACCATTTAGCAAAGGAGACAGAGAAACGTATGAGTAGCTAGACATGGCCCACAGCAGCAGGGAGGGCCCGAGCAATGGCACTGGAGTTGAGAGCAGGTCTGGTGTCCCTGTGATGCCAGGTGGGGGCTGATCTGAGGTTGCAGAGGCAGGTAGAGCATGGACCCCAAACACCACCCCTAGGAGTATGGGCTGCGACCCGCAGGGAACGAGAAACTACAGACAAGTCTTGAGCAGGAAAATGACACACCAGAGTTGCACTGGGAACGAATCGCTCTGACATCCAGTGCCTTTCTATCTTAAGTGCAGCTTGGTGAAATTGAAGAGGAAGAACACAAAGGAGGAAGACAGGAACAGTTTTGAAGGGGTGACTGCATGCCTGCCACTGTGCAGGTACAGTGTGCACAATATTTCAGCTAATCTCCTTTATTTCTGTTTGAATTCTCTCTCTTCCATTCAGCTATGACCATAAACAAACCACTTGGCTTTTCTGAGACTCACTTTCCTCATCTGGAAAATGGGGGTGATACTGATTCCTACTCTACAGGGTGCTTCTGAGGGGCCTTGAGAAAGGCAGTGGGAGAACTCGGTGCACTCTGAGATCTGGCCCCGTGAACCTACCTGCACTGACCTCTGGTGTTTATGACCAACGCTGTTGGCTGGGCATTCGTCACGTGCCACACTTACAATCCGTTAAATTTTAGATGGCTGTCTACTGGACCACGAGCTGCCTGAGTGCAGGGGCCACTGGGACTTTGAGTGGCCCATGGGGCATCTGCACAGAGTGGTCTGGTGGTCGGGTGGTCTGTGAAGCACCCGAAGCCCGGCCTAATTTCTTCTTACCTTCATCAGTTCTTGAAGTTTGGGGTCACTGCGTGAGTTTGGATCCACCATCGTTCGTACTTCATTCTCTTCTTTAAAAAGAAAAGGAATTCAGTCGGGGTGGTTACACTCGAGAGCGCTAAGCAAATGCAGAGAGACAAGAGGCACACTTACCCAGCATCGTGTCCTCGGGGTCCAGCTCAAAGGGGATCGGGCTGAGGGGCAGGTTGATGGCATTCATTCCCTCCTCCTGAAGCTCAGAGACTGAAAGACAAGGGAGAGCAGGGTCACGTGCCGCCGACCGATGGCAGGGGCTGGATCACTGTAACGAGCGTGTTCGATATCGATATGGAGGAAAAAACCACCACGCTTAGATTACAGCCGTTACTCAGCCCAGAATCGATTCATGGCCTCGCCTTGCTGAAAGGACCTAATTGTCCCCTTAATCTCACCTCTTCCAACTGTCACCCCACTCGATTTCCTTGGAGAAACTGGGAGGTCTTGACAGCACAGAAATCTGCCTACTCTCAGAAAAGAAGATTTTGGAATAAACAGGAATAAGGCGGGAGACCGAGTTCTTTCTGAAGTCGGGCCTCCTGTCCGGGGCACAGGGATACCCAGTGACTATTGACTGGACGGGCGAGGTCACCAGTTTGAGGCTCCGTGTGCATTGTAAGCTGTTTCCATCCTCCGTTCAACCGTCCTCTGACTTCTCTCCTGGTTTGGTTCCCTGAGGTCCCTTTCTGATTATCCAGCCTCCTCCTTTCTCTGCCCAACCCCAGCAGCTGCTCAGAAACACCTCTGTCCTGGCCTCTTCAGATCTAGGGAGCTGTGGGCCCTGCAGCCAGGCGCCTCACCTCTCTAGGCCTGTTTCCTGAGCTGGAAATGAGGAGGTGGACTGGATGACCAGAAAGTTCTTGCACAGTGTTCGAATCCTAGAAATCTACATTCCACCTTCCTCAAGAAAAACAAAGAGGTCAATGACCCCTGACGACCACCGGCCCACTCTGTTCCAAGTACCCAGCCCCCACACGGAGCCTTAGCACAAAAGAATTCCTCCCACAAAACCAGTTGTACGACCATACTTGATGAGTGCTGACCTTGGATTACCCCTCCTAAAAGCAGTGACATAAATCCCCTTACTTTTCTCCAATTAAGCACAGAAAGGCCCTTTTCCCAGAAGGCGTTGGTCACCAAGAGGTTCTTAAGAGCTGATATGGCAGTTGCAATCAACCTTAACAAAAGCACCATCCCATCTTTCCATTTTATTTTTTATTGACTTTGGCCTCACCAGTTGCCAGCACAGACTTGTAAGAACTCTTGAGCACAAGGAAGCCCCTTACAAAGAGTTCTTTCATATCAGCAAACTCACTGATGGTTGTAGTTGGACAGGGCGGAGACTGCCAAACAAAGACAGTGAAACACATGCTACCCTAAAGAGACAAATCTCACATGGTGAGGCTGGTATTTAGTCCTTTAGCCAGTCACCATCCTGAATCTCCAAATTCACAGACACCCACCATTCCATAGAATTCTCCTCCATAAAACATAACAAAAAAATCATTTAAGCTTTGAAGGTATCACTCATATTTTTCTAAGTATGGGACTGCATTTGTTTTCCAGCTAAGAACAACTACTTCCTTAGACTTTTGTAATTTCTTCTAATGTCTCCCCTAGAACTACCAGTTTGCTTTGTTTTCCAGGCTATTTCTCACAAAGAAGCACAATTTTCATTACTTTGTTAACAAGCACTGCTATGCATGCAATGGGCAGTGGAAATAGAGTCATGCTTAAATGTGGATGCAAGGCCAGTGCAGACACTTGCTCCTGCCCAGGAGTTTCTCCCCTGTAGCTATAGTCTTCCCCTTGGGTCTACATTATCCAATACAGAGGCCACTAGCCCTGTGAGCTATTTAAATTTCCGTAAATTAAAAATTCAGTTCCTTAGTTGCACCAATCACATTTTACATTTCCATCACAGGAAGTTCAAGTGGATGGTGGTGTCCTAGGTGATCCCATTCATTGAAATGCTGACAATGTCCACATTTACATCTCCAGCCTACGCCTGATCCTGACCCTCAGGCTTATGAATCCAGCTGTGTGCTCAGTGTCTCCACTTAAGTCTATTAACAGAAATCTCAAATTTACACATCCAAAACAGAACTTGTGATTTTCAACACCCTCACATCCACCGTAACAGCACCAAAACCTGTTCTTTCCATATTCTTATCCTCCTCAGTAGATGGCACCACTGTTTACCCAATGGTTCAAGCCAAAATTTGAGGAAATCACCTTAAGTTCTCCTTTTCCCTCACGTTTTGCATATATCTAATACAGTAGTAAGTTTTGTTGGTTCCACCTCCAAACCAGGAAATGATTGCAACCACTTCTCACCATCTCCCTGCTCCACCATCCTGGCTCACGCCACTGTTAGCTTTTACCTGGACCACCAGATCCACCCTCTGACTAGTCTGCTGTTTCCCCTTGCATCTCCCTTACCCCACCTACTTCCCACAGTGCAGACAGATGTTCTATAAAAATGTAAACAGGTTCATACATTCTCCTGCTTTAAACTTTCCTGTGGCTTCTCATCATATTCAGAATAAAACCCAACTCCTAACTATGACCTACAAGACCCCCTGACAATGCCTACATTCAAATCCAGGGTCTACCCCTTATTAGCCATGTGACTTTGGGCAATTTCATCAAATTGTTATGCCTCAGAGTCTTCATCTGCAAAATGGGAGTGATGATAATATTGCCTACCTCCTAGAGTTGTTGAGAAGAATAAATGAGTTCACATAAGCAAAATACTCAGAAAAGTATCTGGCACCTGGTAAGAGCTATATAAACACATGTTGCTATTATTATTACTTAAAACAATACCTCAAACATAGTAAGCACTCAAGAAATATTTGTTAAATAAATAATCCAAACTGTCAAGACCATCCTTCAACTGCATAGGTTATGAGTTGAGCAGAATTTGCCAAAGCAGCATATGGGATGCAAGGACTTCACCTTGTGTGTGTGTGGGGGGGGTTATATGTATATTTCAGCCCCATCCTGTGTGCATGTGCGCATTCTGTAAGGGAAGAAAAGCCATATCTGTCCCAAGACTGTTGTATAGCAAGAGGCAATTTGTAAATATGGGGGTATTTAAACATCTTTAAAGTGTGACTTAGAAGCACTATTTTCAGCCAGAACTCCTAAAGGTGGCTCTGAACTGGATCTCTTTTGAGGGTAGATCATTGTTAAAAATGTTTTCAGATGAAAACGCCCCAGTCAGAAACACGCCCCTCCACCCTGCCTCTTTAATTCACTCACAGAGACATAACAAACTTAAGAAGAAAGGCTGAGATATGTTTGCAACTGGAAATTTTTTTTCAGGAAATGATTTGGTACAGGAACATCATTCCCATTCCATTAACTGCTGACTCTGTGCCAACTGTTTGTAAAAGTGAATGTGCAAACTGCCCAGTTCAGGCCTGACCCCCGCCCCGTGGGGCCCCATTAGTGGCCACTTTCCCAAAACAGCCTTGCTTTGGAGGTTCCATTTCCATCAAACCAAAGCAGGACCCAGCAGAAGCCCCTCGCCAATCCTCGCACTCCGAAAGAGAAAGAGCTGCAATTGAGTTTTCTCGGCGCAGAATGCGGGTATGACGTTTATCCCCTGAACCTCCTCTCACGATCTAAAAAACTAGGTCCGAGTGTGCAGCCCTCCGTGTCTCGCAGCACCATTAGTCATAACTTAATAAACAGATTAAATGCCCGGCTGAAGGTCGGGCTCGGGAAAGCAGCGAGATTGCCTCAACTCCTGAAGCACTCGTCACGAGAAAGGGGGCTTTTATATTCTGGGAAACACAGTCTGACTCCTGGTCTAGCTGTGCAGCAGAAAGTACATGGATGGGCTTTGGAGTTTGAAAGAGCAGGATTTGAATCCTACTTCTATTTTTATCAGCTGTGGGACCTTATGTAAGTGGCTTAACCTCCCTGAAATTCCGTATGGAACAATTCTCTCTAAAACAAGGGTGTAGCTGACACTGCTGGTTTCCTCCCCAATATGTACTCTTTTTCTCAGCTAGAAGAGCCTTCGGTTTGTGCCAGTATACAACCTCCCTCCTAAGCCTCACGGTAAGGTCCTGATTGGTTTAAAGGACTCATCATGATCTCAATCCCTGTAGCAGTAGTTGGCTCAAGCACTGCCACGTTAATTCTGGTCAGTGAGCTGTGAGAAATTTCCAGAAGCTTCTAAAAATAGTTTTCCTCCATTTTAAAGAGAGACCCAAGGAAGGGAAGGCATGTTTCTCCTTCTAATTATTATCGTATCAGGAGGTCATGCCCAGATTTGCTGCAGCCATTTTGTAGCCATGAGGTGAGTGAATCCAGGGAAGAAGCTAATATGCTGAGGTTGGCAAAGAAGAAAGGTGGAAAGAGGGGATTCATGTTGATACTTTTAAGCCACCACGCCTGGAACTCCTCTAGCTCTATATGTTTTGTTATAGGAGATAAAATAAATGCCTTTATTGTTTAACCCAGTAGAGTAGGTATTTTTTGGGCCTTGGAGCCCAAACTACCTGATACATGGGGACACCCAGGATTCTAAAGTCGGTGAGTGAATAGAGTAGGTCTACAATAGAAGCCAATTTTCCTCTCCTTTTTTCCCATGAGGAACAGAATAGTTATAGGCATCTCTTATACCCAAGATATGTGTAGGGACTCAAAGAACACCAAGGGGAAAATGAGTTGGAGAAAAGAATGGACAGGTCTCTAAAAGGCCAGTAATTTCATTTAACCAATAAACATTACTGGGCACTTCCTCTGAAGCAGAACCCATGCCAACACGGGGGACACAAGTTTGAGAATCTGACACAGGGCCACCTCGACTGGCTCATGGGGGGAGAGGTAGGCCCATGGACACAATGTGCAGCGCAGAGATGATAGATATGTAACTAGAAGAGGGCTGCTGGAGCTCAGGTGGAATGAGGCTAACTTTGGATGGGGAAGATTGGGAAGGATTCCCAAAAAAGAGAAAATTTGAGCTGGATCTTGAAAAATGTAAATTTTCATCCAGCAGGGTATACCATGAAAGGCACATGTTGAGTAAACAGAGCAAGATGTGGAAGAAAGTGCAGGCGTTGAGAGAGTGGTGAATGTGTCTGAGCATAGGGAATGTGGGGGGTGCACAGGGGAGGAAGGGACAGGTAAAAAGGTGGGGTCCAGAGTGTTAAGGGTCTTGAATTCACCTCTTCTCCAGTACTTTCTGAACCATGCTCACTGTATCTGTAGTTGCAAAAAAACCATACTGAGAAAGGGCAACAAAAAGTCAGGATATTCTTCCTCCTCCAGTGCCAGTGGTTCTAGTATGATGTTCAGACTGCTCTAGATCCTTACCAGGACTCTGATGATTAATTTCTAATCCACTTGAAAGTTACCAAAGCTCTCTTAATTTCTGAATGGCTGAGGTTCTTGGTAGCTAAAGACAACTACATTATCTGCTCACTAACTCCCTGCCTTTGTTCTCTATGTGAAAAATCAACCTGAAGGAACAACTACAAAAAAACAAAAAACAAAAAAAACAAAACTACTAACATCATACTTAATGGTGAAAAACTGGATGTTTTTCCTCTAAGACTGGTAACAAGACAAGGATGTCTCCCCTCACCATGCCTATTCAAAATTACATTAGACATTCTAGCTGGGATAATAACACAAGAAAAAGAAGCAAAAGATTTATAGATTGAGAAGCAAGAAATAACTGTCTTTGTTTACAGATGACATGATTTTCTATGTAGAAAATCCCAAAGAATCAACCATAAAAAAGAAAACAAAACTAAAACTAAAAAAAACCCTTCCAAATTCCTAGAACTAATAAGCTATTATAGGAAGGTTGCAGGATACAAGGTTAATATACAAAAGTCAGTTGCTTTCCTATATGCTAGCAATGAATGATTGGAATTTAAATTTAAAAACACAATATCATTTATAGTAGCAAAAAATGCCATACTTAAGTATAAATCTAAAATACGCACATTATAAAACCCTGATGAAAGAAATCAAAGATCTAGATAAAGAGATATTCAATGTTCATAGATTAGAAGACTTAATATTAAGATGTCAATTCTTTCCAACTTCATCTATAGATTTAATGCAGTATCAGTCAAATCACAGCAAGATCTTTTGTCAATATTGACAAATTGATTTTAAAGTTTACATGAAATGTCAAGAGACCCAGAGTAGCCAACACAATACTGAAGAAGAGTAACAAAGTTGGAGA
Organism: Avahi laniger; assembly: GCA_963575035.1. Classification (NCBI taxonomy): domain Eukaryota; kingdom Metazoa; phylum Chordata; class Mammalia; order Primates; family Indriidae; genus Avahi; species Avahi laniger. The sequence goes on along the minus strand of CAUYSK010107678.1, from coordinate 11,108 downwards.
CTGACACTATCAGATTAAAGACTACTATAAAGCTACAGTAATCAAGATAGCATGGTATTGGTGAAAAAATAGACATATAGATCAATGAAACAAAACAGAGAATGGAGAAATAGACCCATGTCTATTCCAAAGTCAATGAAACAAAACAGAGAATCCAGAAATAGACCCATGTCTATTCCAAAGTCAACTGATCTTTGACAAAGGAAATTCAATGCAGAAAAGAAAGTATTTTCAACAAATGGTGCTAGAACAATTGGGTATTCATATGCAGAAAAATGAATCTAGATACAGATCATACATCTTTCATAAAACTTAAAATGATCACAGACATAAGTTAAAACCCAATACTATATAAGTTCTAGAAAAAAAATAGGAGAAAATCTGTAACCTGGGGTTTGACAATGAGTTTTTAGATACAACACCAAAAGGTCAATCTATGAAAAATATTGATGAGTTGTATTTTATTAATATTTATACTCTATGAAACAAGCCATATACTGAGAGAAATATTTGCAAAATATACATCTGATAAGACTTGCATGCAAAATGCATAAAGAACTCTTAAAACTGAATAATAAGAAAACAAATGACTCAACTACAAAATGGGCAAAAGATCTGAACAGACATGTCACTAAAGAAGATATATAGATAGCGAATGAGCATATGAGAAAATGTTCATTATCATTTGTGACCATGGAATGACAGATTAAGACAACAATCAGATATCACTATCTACCTATTAGAATGGCTAAAATCCAAAAAACTGGTAATACTAAATGCTGGGAATGCAAAATGGTACAGCCACTTTGGAAGACAGTTGGGTATTTTCTTACAAAACACAGTTTTACCTCATAATTCAGGAATAGTGTTCCTAGGTATTTACCCATCTGATTAATAAAAACATATTAACACAAAACCTTGAATGTGAACATTATTAGCAGTCTTATTCATAATTGCCCAAAACTAGAAGCTACCAAGATATCCTCCAATAGGTGAATGGATATATAAACTGTAATCCATCCATATGATCAAATATTATTCAGTAATAACAAGAAATGAACAACAAAGCCATGAAGAGACATGGAAGAACCTTAAATGCATAATATTTCTAAGTCAAAGAAGTTAGTTTGAAAAGGCTACATACTGTATGATTCCAATTATATGACATTCTGATAAAGGTGAAAGTAGAGAGAATAAAAAGATCAGTGGTTTCCAGGGGCTTGGGGGGAATGTTGAACAGTCACAGAAGATTTTTAAGGTGGTGAAACTGCTCTGCATGATACTGGAATAGTAGACACATGATATTATGCATTTGTCAAACCCACAGAATTTTATAGCACTAGGAATGTCTTAGTCCATTTTCTGTTGCTTAGAATATCTGGAACTGAGTCATTTATAAAAGAAAATGAATTTATTTATTACAGTTATAGCGACTAAGAAGTCCGAGGTCAAGGGGCTGTATGTGGTGATAGCCTTCTTGCTGGTGGGTACCCTGCGGAGTTCTGAGGAAGCCCAGGGCATCACAAGGTGAGAGGCAGAGCACGCTAGCCCCTCACCTCTTAAAGGCCCCACCTCTCAATACTGTCACATTGAGGATTAGGTTTCAACATGAGTTTGGGAGGAGACAAACATTCAAACCATAGTAAGGAGTAAAAGTTAATGTAAGCAAATTAAAAAATCATTTAGGAGGTCAGGACCCAAGGCTGGAATACAGATTATAACATATTTTGACAATAGAATCTGACTGTATTACAAATACGTGAGACAACCTCACTGAAGCAGGAGAGGGGGATGGCACTGACCTAAGTATCTCTGGAAATGAGTGGAGTCTGTACGACCAAAGGCAAAAGGAACTGTACCCAAGCGTGGTACTCTGAAGTTGTTTCCCATGGGGCTATGGGTTGACAATTCTGATACTGCCACACATGTAAACTGGAATTGAACAGTTAAACAAACGGATGGTGGGAACCGGGTTTCTCACTGTTGGAGCGGGAGGTTACAGATGGGCAAGGGGAGGAGGCTAGGATGATCCATGTAGTAACGGATTAAGGTTGGAGATATCAGTAAGAACACGTTTAGCTTAATATAGGTACAGATGGTGCATATACATGGGTTAGTGCACACACACATATTTCCTTGCTGTGTTAGCTGAGAGGACGTAAAAGAAATGACTCCCCAGTAGCAATGAACAAACTTAGAGCCCACATCTTAGTTTCTAGTTCCATTCTCCAATAAAAAGGAACCAGGACTCTTTGGGAAAATGGCTGATTCTAGGACTGGAGAGGAAATATAAAAGATGAGCCTGGAGTCAGAGAGTAAGGAAGCACTCAAAAAAAAAAAAAAAAAATGGGCTGGGCTCAGTGGCTCACGCCTGTAATCCTAGCACTCTGGGAGGCTGAGGTGGGCGGATCGTTTGAGCTCAGGAGTTCGAGAATAGCCTACTAAAAATAGAAAGAAATTAGCTGGAAAACTAAAAATATATAGAAAAAATTAGCCAGGCATGGTGATGCATGTCTGTAGTCCCAGCTACTTGGTAGGCTGAGGCAGGAGGATCACCTGAGCCCAGGAGTTTGAGGTTGCTGTGAGCTAGGCTGACGCCATGGCACTCTAGCCCAGGCAACAGAGTGAGATTCTCAACAGAAAAATTAAAAAAAAAAAACAACAGAGGGATGTTAAAGGCTCACTGGAGCTGACTGAAGGAGCTGGAACAATTCGTGTAACAAAATAAAGTGCTACTGAATTACAACCCAAACTGCAAAATAAATATCCCTGAATCTACACCGATATAAATGACTGAATAAATTAATAATTAGAAGAGACCAATCTTCCATATAGAATTCCAAATAATTTATATAGATCCTCTGCTCTCAAAGAAGGGAGCATAACTCCCCACCCCTTATGTGGGCAGCACCCGGTGACATTCTTCCAAAGAGTACCGCACAGAAAGGAGGAAGAGTGCATAACTTTACAGTGGAGAAACATGACAAACACTACCTCAGCCAGGTCATCTAGACCAACATCAGTAGTCACAAAGCATGTTGCTATGATGCACTCTTGATGTGATGTGATGAAAATGGCATTTCTACCAATGATCTTCCTTCCCCAAAACCATAATCCTAGCCTAATCATGAGAAAAACATCAAATTCCAACAGGAGGACATCCTAGAAATATTTGACCCGTACTCCTCCAAGCTGTCATCAAAAGCAAAAGTAAGCCTGGGAGATGTCACAGCTGAGAGGAGTCCAAGGAGACATCATGATGAAATGTAATGTGGCCAGAAAAAGTACATTAGGTAAAAAGTAAAGAAACCCAAATAAACTGAACTTCGCACTAACATAGTAATATTAATGATAATATCAATATTAGTAATATAGCAAAAATATATCAAAATGACTATAAGTGATAATATATCAATACTGGCCATTAATTGTAACAAGTGTTCCATGCTAACTTAAGACAGTAATAAGAGGGGAAATTTGGTGTGGCTCACATGGAAACTCTATGTACTATCTTTGCAATTTTTCTGTAAATCTAAAACTATTTTTAAAAGAGATTTAAAAAAAAAATCAACCTGAATTATGTCAAAAAAAAAATCCGTGATTTTATGGGACACAAATGTTTCCACCCATCACCAAGAAGATAGTGGTAATTTATTTGACTCAGATGAGCGCTGTAGTAGTATTTGTACAGGAAGCAAATCACAAAGATCATTTCAAAGATCTACAGTGCAATCTGTACTCATTCCCATCTGAGAGCCCAAGTTTCCAGGAAGAAAGCAGACAGTTGTTTTGTTGTTGTTTCCAGGGCTGAGATAAGAAGACAGAACTTCCTTCTGACTTCAGGGTGCCTGGCAGGACCACTTTTACTTTCTCAAGCAAGGGTCTGTCCCTCTCTGGAAATTTTATCTGCCCATAGTTCCTGATGGGGATCTTTATGCCACAGGCTTTTGTACTCATTTTCCATTGGTGTAGTAGCAAATTAAAACCTTGGTGGCTTGAAAGAATATAGATTTGTTGTCCTTACGATCTGTAGGTTAGAAGTCAATATGGGTCTCACTGGGCTAACGTCAAAGTGTCAGCAGGGCTGTGCTCCTTTCTGTGGGCTCCAGGGGGCAATCGCTTTTCTCTCCTTTAGCTTCTAGAGGCTGCCCACATTCCTTAGCTTGGAGTCCCCTCCTCCATCTTCAAAGCCAGCAATGGGGGGTGGCGATGTCAAATCCTCACATTGCATACTCTCACCTCCTCTTTCGCTTTTAAGCCCCTTGTGTCTACTGGGCCCACTTGGATAATCCAGAACGATTTCCCTATTTTAGGCTCAGCTGATTAGTAACTAGAATTCCACCTGCAGTCTCAATTCCCCTTTGCCACATAAGGTGACGTGTTCATAGATTCCAGGGATTGGGGCACGGACACCATTGGGAGGGGCCATTATTCTGCCTGCAACAGCTTCAGTTAAGAGGACAGGTTCTGTTCTTAATACTCATGCTTCCCTACCACATGTGGGGTCATTTTTCTTCCATGTGAGATTGCCAAAAGAAAATGCAAAATCCCTGCCCCCTCCCCAACTCAGTCCCTTAAACAAGAGGGATTTTATTACTTGTAACGAAAAGGATACTTGTTTCAGCAGTCATAATATATGGCTTCAGGTAAACATGGGAGCCAACTCTCAGTGGCCTCTGCAGACTGTTAGGGTCTCACCACACTCTACTTGACACAGCTGCTTAGTCACCAGGGTCTGACAGACAGCCCATGGAGCACGGCCAAAAAAGCGAACTTAAGAGGCTGGTGTTGTGATGAGAGCTGACAGCAGGATCTATAGTCCTGAGTCTCACAGTTTCCACCAGTCTTTGTTTTGATCAGTTTTATAGTCTTTGTAGAGTTGGAAGGCTGCCAAGCAAATGGCCCCTGGGCACTTATTCACTGCTCAGCCAAGCACGTGATACAGCTGGCCTCCAATTGCCAGTGAGCACGGACGGAGATGCGAACACCATTGGCTGGCTTTGGGCAGTCAAAACAATCCAAATTGAAACATGGGTTGAGGTCTCAAGTAAGCCAAGGGAGTTAAATTTAAACACTACACAGGCACAGAGGGTCTGGGGGAACAGTGTATCACTGTTCTTTGTCTTGTGCCGTGCCATGCCCTGTTATCTCTTTAGACAGAGAACAAGAACTGTTGCCTTGGTTTGAAGATCTGTTCCTACTTAAGCAGAAGGTGGTGTGGATGTGCCATGCTGGGAGTTTATTACAGAAAACGCCATGCCGTTGTGCATGGGTGTGTCTGTGTGTGTGTCCACACCCTCTAAGCATTTGTAACAGCCCTGGTGAGAACACAGAACTTGACCCCACATGAAGTGGTACAGTAACTGACCTAACCAAGGACAGCCAGGTGGAGCTGGCTCTTCTTAGCTCACTGACTCATGAGCATGTATGGGCGTCTCCGGTGCCAGGGGCTAGCCCAGGAACTATGAACACAAAGACAAGTACCTACCTTTTAGGGTTGCTTGGTTCATAAAGGGAAGCTACCTTAGAGGCTGTTAGAGCCCAGCACAGGGTCAGGCATCCAGTTACCACTTATTAAGAGCCCAGAGGATGCTTTGAGAGGGAGGGGAAACTGCGCCACACAAGCAGCAAGGCACTGTGATAAGGACCCCCACACAGTTCTGACCAAGTCCTGAGTGCAGAGTGCTCTTCCAAGGTGGAGGGAGCAACAGAGGAGTGTCTTGGAGGTTACGGGCTGCCACCAGGGCCCTGGGCACGAGAGGCACCCGGTTCGCCTGTCCACCGCGCTGGCCTTTATCTTTGTGCATCCACCTGAGTCAGGTTTCCTGTCTTTATCTCAATCTCTGTGGCTCTTTGACTGTCATGTGTATATCCTTCTTATTTATTAATCCTGAGCAGAATAAATAATTAATATTTTTAAATTGTCATAATACTATTTAAAATACTCAGTATTATGTGTACTATATGTGTACTGTTAGTACCTAACAGTACTATTATTAATACACACTATTAGTATATAGTAGTACTATTATGCACTAATATCATAGTATTATGACTACTCAAAAATATCGATTTTTAATTAACAATATATTTTAAATAGTCATAATAAATGACTTAATAAATGACTATTTAAAAATGGCTCAATGCTGCTTAAAAAGTGCCACATTGGCTGGGTGCAGTGGCTCATGCTTATAATCCCGACACCTTGGGAGGCTGAGGTGGTAGGATCGCTTGAGGCCAGGAGTTGAAGAGCAGCCTGGGCACAATAGCAAGGCCCCATCTCTACAAAAAGTACAAAAATTAGTGAGGTGTGCTGGTGCACACCTGTAGTCCTAGCTTCTCAGGAGGTTGAGGCAGGAGGATCACTTGAGTCAGGAGTTTGAGGCTGCAGTAAGGTATGACATTACCATCGTACTCCAGCCGAGGTAACAGAGCAAGACCTGGACTCAAAAAAAAAAAAAGCCACATCAACTACCGGTCCACTTGAATTCCCAAGAGGTAATGTTACCTCTATGGAAACGAGCTAGGGGGACGGCAGAGGCATGGTCAGCAAACAGACATGCTTTGTGCTGTCTGATTGGATCAATTTACTGGTGGGCTTATTCTGGATTTGTCTGAAGTCAGTCAGTGGTTTATCATGAAGAAGCATTCTTTGTGAGAACTCTTTCCATGAACAATGATGGTGATAGAGTACACACACTGCACTTCCCTTGTATCAGGCACATAGATATGACACGTTCATTTAATCTTCATAACAATCCAATGGTACTATTATTTTCTCCATTTTACAGATGAGGAAATGAGGCCCAGAGAGGTTATGTAACCTAGCCAAGGCCACACAGCTGGAAAATGGAGCCTAGATTTGATCCAACGCCAGCTGGCTCACAAGTACACATCCTTAACACTACACTATATGTTGTCCCAGTTTTATGTAGCAGCTTTTGTTTTTTATATGAAAAAGTTTATTAGGTTAGGCAGAGGAAATGCTCCCCAAACATAATGTACACCTCTAAAAAAGGCCTGAAGATACATATCACACCATTTTTGCAAACCACATTTTTAGGGAAGGCATGGGAACGTGGTTCCTTCTGCATTCCCACATCATGCCAGGAGAAAGTTCAATGGGGAATAATCTTGCATAAGCTGAGCCCTAGGGGTTGCCCGGGTCACCCTATGGAGGCTCAGCCTCTGTGAGGACAGATTAAAAAGGGGGTGATATCTGAGCAGCATTTTCGTTTAAATAATTGATTTTTTTCTGGCTATAAAAGAAAAAACATGCTCATTTAAGAGAACTTTGAAAATATACGAAAACAGAGAAAATAATCCTACTTAGAGATAAACTGTTAACATGTTATATTTTCTCACAAGCTTTTCTATGTTTTGTACACACATTTTTTAAATGTACTAGGTACACATAGTTCTATAGCCTTTTTCGTGTCATATAATCTTGTTATATTTCCATACGTCATCAAAAATATCACTTTAAGTGGCTTCCTCCATCTCTATCAAAGGTACACAGAATACATTCTTAACCATTCCGTAACTCTTGGACATTTCGGTAGTTTCCAGTTTGGGGGCGAGACAGCTGAGTCTTCGAAGGCTGAGTCATTTGTCAGCTATGGGGGGCAGTGTGGGCGCTGAGGCGGGCAGCCCAGCAAGTGCAGGAATGTGGGGCCTCTGCGGAACTATGCACAGCCCTATGTAAGTGTCAGGGCACACGCCACCTTCTTTCTCTTTCAGGGATAAGGAAGCCAATGTTCAGAAAATTTCAGTGACTTCCCTGAAAAGATCCCTAGAGAGGATGACAGTAACAGGGAGCCGTCTCATTTTTGCAATGTCTTAGTTTGGAGTTGCTTGAAAGCAGGGAAGAAATCTCAGGAAAGGAATGAGGGGCAAAGAGAGTATGATGGAGACCCAGGAAGACACAGTAACGGTGGGTTACTGAGCTGGTCACCTGTGGCTAACTGGAGCTTAATCCCTGTGGGGCTCTCTGCGGAATTGTGCAGAAAGCGTCTCAAGGAGACTTCCTCGTCGGTTGAGGTTGCTGCTGGGGAGCTACCCCTCCACACTCCCAGGCTGTGCTGGGTATAAGCTGAGGGGCTTCAGAAGCTAGAGCCTCGGGATAGAAAAGTGGAGCTGTGAGATAAAGATGGCACCCCACTGTGTACCCCACACTGTCTACCCCAGGTGGGCTGACAGGTGGCTGAGGGTGTGATGTGTGGTGCAAAAGCATCTGCTATGCCTGCCCAGGAGTTTGGAGGCCAGGGTCCTCTTCCCCTTTCCCCAGGAGGGAAATCACAAGAAACTGGGTAGGAGTTAAGAGAATATATTTTTAGGAGCAAATCTGGGAAGGAAACATGCTCTCTTCCTCCAAGGAAGCAGCAACCAAGAACGATCAGGCTGCAGAATCCTGTTCTTTGTATTATGGTGGTAGGCCAGTACCATGCAAAAGGAAACATTTCCTTAGTCCCAGCTCTATGATGTGCCCATGCTGGAGATGATCAGAACCTGGGGCCTGTCCCTGGCCTGGCTCAGGTCTAGTCCAAGAGGATGCAGTGCATGCTGGCTGGGTGGCTCGCTCTCAGCAGGGCTTCACACTGTTCTGGGGAAACTTCTGGGGACTTGTAAAACATGCTCATTATAACCTTCCTCCCATCCTTAAACAATGATTGAGCACCTGCTGTATGCCATGTACTATTCTGGGAAAGAATAGACCCTTGCTCCAGAAAAGGTCTATGCATGTGCTAAGTGCTGGGCCGACCCTGGCCTAGCTCCAGGTGATGAAGGAGCATCTCCAGGTAAGCCCAGCACCACCAGGACAGACCAGGGAGGGCTGCATGGCAAAGGTGGTGCCAGACCCTCTTACAGACAGATCTCTGCCCTTCTTTCTATGTCACTCACCACAGTGTGATTATACATCTGTGTGCATATCTGAAGAACACCTGTCTCCCCCATTATTTTGAGCAGCAGTCCTCGACCTTCTTGGTACCAGGGACTGGTTTCATGAAAGACAATTTTTCCATGGATGGGGGTGGGTGGTGGGGGTGGCAGAGCTCAGGCAGTGATGCAAGCGACAGGGAGTGGCTGTAAATACAGATAAAGTTTCGCTGGCTTGCCCACCACTCACCTGCTGCTGTGCACATACCACCCCACCAAGTTTCATGGAAGACAATTTTTCCATGGACGGGGGTGGAGGGTGTGGAGAGCTCTGCATCCTGGTCCCTAACCGGCCACGGACCAGTACCAGTACTGCAGATTTGAGTGCTCTGGGAGAACTAAGGCCTTGTCCACCACTCTACTGTCTGCACCTGACACAGTAAGGGCTTAACATGTATTTACTGAATGAATGAGGAGTGTGGCAACGCTGGCCCCTGAGTGATCTTCCCCGTCCAGCAGTCTCACAGCCAAATAAACAGCTCCACCTTCTACACCGCAGCCAGGACATTAATCGCCAGTGGGTCTGGAATGGGGAAGGATGGAGAGACTGAGGCAGCAATACAAGGAGCAATGTGTGCTGCTTCTGAGAGCAGGGGTTTAAGACATTTAGTTTACTTATAATTTAGACCTTCTTAACATTAACGACTAAGTCCTGTCCAAAACTGAGATCAGTGACTATTGCATTGGAAATGGCAAAATGTGGTCAGTCGTGCAGCATGCAAGTTATTGCAGCACCCCCTTTTTTCCCCCTAAGCTACAATCCCTGTTGACAGCAAATCTGTATAGAGAACCTATTAAAAGAAATTGCAGTAAATTGAAAATGCTTTAACTGTCTATCTGGCGTTCTGATTGCACGCCCGACACTTCCACTATAGCTTCCCTTTGTACAACCTTCCATTTGATTCAATTCAATGGATAATTATGCAGTCTTGACTATGTGCAAGGCAATGTGTTGGGAGCCTCATTCCAGTTACATCTTTCAGGCCCAGAGCATAATTTAACTTGTAGACAAAAATAAACACACATAATAGAAGCATAGGGTGGTAAAGGCCACAAGAAGCTCTAAAGACTGTTTCAAAGAAGATGACATTTTTGCTCACATATGCAAGTGTGGGGTAGCTGGTACCACACATTCATTCATTCATTTAAATATGCATTTAACAGCACTGTTGAGCAACACTCCTCCATCAGGCACTGTGCTGGGTCCTGGGGTCAAAGGGATGAATGAGAACCAGCCCCACGGTATAACATAGTACTCTATGGGAGTCCAGGGGTATCACCTTAACTCATCTGGAAGTGGAAATCAGGGAGGGCTTTTCAAAGGAGGAGATGGTTCAGTTGCTTCTTAAAGGGGATTAGGGGTTCACTAGGTGAAAAGCAAGACATACAAAAGGGCTGGAGACATGAGAACAGAGCACATTTTCGAGAGGATGTGGGGTGTTGTTAGAGTGTTAAGTCAAGGCCATACGAGCCAGAACATACCAAGTATGGGCTTAATCCTGAAAGCAGTGGGCAGCCATAGGATAAAAGCAGAGTTTTGCAGGTTTGTAGGATGGCTGGAAAGAGGTTACCTAGTGGATCCATCCAAGTAGAAGTCTTCTGGGATGTAGACTACCATGATAAGGCAGTCTGAGTTAGCCTGGACTCTGGAGAAAGGTAGACCTTGGATTAATCCCAGTTCTGCTTTCACTTTTTCCCTCCTCTAAAATGGGAATCATAATATTTAACTCACAGATTTGTAATGAAGCTTAGATGACATAACGCATATAAAATGCCCAGTAGAGTAGTGCTTGCCTTAGTAAGCATTCCATTAAGTGTTAGTTTCCCCTTTCCCCACCTCTTCTCAGCGTATGCATAGCAACACATAGAGCTCTGGGAGATACGGAGAGACTGCTCAGAGATGATCTAGTGGAATAAGAATGACTTGGCAAGGCCGGGTGCGGTGGCTCACGCCTGTAATCCTAGCACTCTGGGAGGCCGAGGCGGGCAGATTGAGCTCAGGAGTTCGAAACCAGCCTGAGCAAGAGTGAGACCCCATCTCTACTAAAAATAGAAAGAAATTAATTGGACAACTAAAAATATATAAAAAAATTAGCCGGGCATGGTGGCGCATGCCTGTAGTCCCAGCTACTCGGGAGGCTGAGGCAGAAGGATTGCTTGAGACCAGGAGT
>CAUYSK010107676.1:0-98871 GCA_963575035.1 Avahi laniger | reverse complement strand
TTTATCACTTGCGTAGGTTCTTGCATTCCCCACTGCAAGATACAGAGCAGTTCCATTACCACAAGGACCCCATTCCTCATCGCTAGCCTCTGGAGACCCATAATCTTCCCTCTATTTCTAAAATTTTGTCATTAAAAAAGTTATATAAATATAATCAAACAATATGTAACTTTTGAGGGTGGGTTTTTTTTTCTCAGCATAATTTTCTGCACAGTCATCTAAGTTCTTGTGTTTATCAATAGTTCACTCTATTTATTGCATAGTTATTCATTCCATGGTATGAATATACCACAGTCTGTTTAACCACTTGCCAGCTGGAGGACATTTGGACTGATTCTAGTGTTTGACTATTACAAGTAAAGCTGCTATGAACATTCATGTACAAGTTTTCTCAGGAACATAAATTTCCATTTTTCTGGGATAAATGTGTAAAATAGAGAACAATTTGCTGGGTTGTAGCATATGGAAATCACATATTTAATTTTATAAAAAACTACCAAACTGTTTTCCAAAGCTGCTGTACTATTTTACATTCTCACCAGGAATGTCTGAGAGATCCAGTTTCTCTGCGTCCTAGTCAGCATTTGGTATTGTCATTATTTTTTTTATTTTAGTCATTCTGATAAGTGTGGTTTTAATTTTCATTTCGCTGATGACTAATCATGTTCAAAATCTTTGTGCTTATTTTCTGTCGTGGTATATCAGAACCACAGTGGTTTTTATTTTAAACAGAGTTTAGAAATTTTCTGGTTCTTACAAATAACTTCCTCTCCTTTTTATTTTAACTGAAAAAAAAATTCTGGACAATTCCTATTTACCATTTTACACCCCATCTACACGTCCCATTTTCTTTGAAGCCTTCTTCAACTCCCAAGCCTGAGTTAATTAAACCTTGTCTGGCATTTAAAGCAAAATGAATCTCTGCATTTTCTAAGTTCCAGTTTGTTTTTCCTTCTATGATAGCAGTTATCAAAGCGTATTTTCATGAAGATGATTACCTGTTTGTGCTTCCCACTAAACTGTGCCCCTAGGGAAGGGGCTGTCTTACACATTTTTGCCTCGTCAGCGCCTTGCCTGATGCCTGGTGCACGTAAATGCTTAATATTTTCAGCGAGTTCGGGTACTTCTTTAGGGTCTGTCTTTTTCTCCAAAGAATTTGAACATCTAATTTTTTTGGCAGCCACTGTGCTGGACACTTTCACAAATGCTATCTCATTTAGTTCTCACAACCACCTTGAGGTATAGGGATTATCTCTGTTTTGCAGATAATGAAGCAGACAACTCAAAGATGTAAGTAATTACAGAAAGTTACCAACCATCTCAGTAAGCAGCAGATGACTTGGCTGTGGACCTTCTCGTTGCTATGCCATAGTTTCCCAGAGAGGGCGCAACTGAGTTGTGTTCTCTCCTTTGCACCTTGCTGATGGCGCCCCGCGCCCATCTCCCTCGCTGCGTGGAATTCGTTCATGTCCTACAGACAGTTTGCCTCTCCGGCCCACCGCCTCAGAATGGGCAATGACCACTGCTACACTTCCCTTTTCTGTCTTACCTTCCCCTGAACACCTCCTTCCTCACCTGCCCCAAGGCTTTAAGTTTCTATTAACATCAAGGGACAACTCCTCGCATTTCCTCCCGGCTCTCCATTCTCTGCAGGGACTCCTGTGCCTTTCTGCCTTTGGGTTTTTCCTTTCCACTTCACTATTCTCCTTCCCCGACCCTCTCCTCCTTCTAGTCTTAGGCTGCCCATTTCTCAAAGGAATTAGATTCCATTTAATTGGACGTTTTTGAGGGCCTATTCTGTAAAAAGTAATACGATAGGCTGTTGACAGGTGTTTTGCACCAGATTCTCTCAGTTTGGAAACCCGAGACATTGGTGCCCACCTCCCACCTCTGGGAGTCCCTGAATCAGCAAGCAGGAAGAGAGGAATGGATTTGAATTGGACACCAGCATCACTTTCCTTGCATTTGCACAGCCAGCATGTGTCCGTATTTGTCGCTTTACCTAATCTTTTATCTCCTTACACATCTGAGGAGGCAGCGTCTTTAACTCTTAGATTACCATCTAATAGAGGCAATAAGGAAAGTACAAAAGAATAAAACCCCTCTTCTTACTACATACGGCAACCAAGGCACAGGCACTCTTCCTTTAGTTAACTTCCCTCTCAAATGCCCCAACATTTATGAAAATGAAAAGCCACAGTGGACAGTACTGTGGGAGTAGCCTGACATCTCTCCATCACCCAGACAAGACTATGTCCCACAGGGCTCCTTTCTAGGATACCGACCTCACTTTTTTCCATAATAGTAATTTTGGATACTGAAAGCTTAATGATTTTTTTTTTTCATGTGCAGGAAACACTGATGAAGAAAAGACTTCAGGTAGAAGAAATTAATCACATTTATTTATCAATTTAATCAAAAATATCTCATATAATCAAAGCTTACAATATAGTACCAATAAAAGATAAACTCTAAAACATTACACCTTGAAACAACCTAAATAAAGGCAACAAAGTATTTTACCTGACTGCCAGCCACGTTCCATTCCTTTACTCTCTGTGGCAATAACACCTCAGCAATTCTAAGATGCACTCTTTTACCTCGGAAATTGGGATGCGTCCTAGAGTTAATGACATTGCATGGTTTAATTAGCACCATTTCTTCTTTTGCAAGTGAAACAAAAGTGGTGCGTTTTATAATTGACGGTGTCTTAGATTCAATGAAATGCACTATTCCTTCGCCAGGTACTAAAGGAAATGAGGGCTATCCCCATCCTAGCTGATCTTATGGGTTTAGTGGGGGAGACAGATGTGCAAGGAGATAAAAGATTAGGTAAAGGGACAAACGCAGACACGCGCTGGCTGTGCAAATGCAAGGTAAGTGATGATGGCGACCACTTCAAATCCATTCCTTTCTTCTTGCTTGCTGGCAGCAGGGACTCTCAGAGGTGGGGAGATGATTACAAGTGTCTTGGGCTTCCAAACTGAGAGAGGCTTGTGCAAAACATATGTAAAGACTTTTAGTCATTCATTTTTGCTGGGTGCCCTGCCTCCATCTAAAATTTTTATACTTATTGATTATTTATTTATTTATTTATTTATTTTTAATCAGAGGTCAAATACATTCTCACAGTCACGGCTAGCAGATCCAAATTTCATTTGGGTGTTTCCCCCATCTCTTATGCTACCATGTGCTTCTGGAAGGATCTTCTCTCCAGCCCCAGATGCACAAATCCTGATTAGCCGAGGCAATCAAAGCCATCTAATTCCTCTCCCAGTGACTGGTCAGGCCTGTACAGGTGACTCAGCTCTGGCCAAAGAGTTGTGGAGGGCAGTCTATGAGAGGGTTTCTGATAAATGTTTTGCTCACTGCTAAAAAAAAAAGAAAAAAATGCTCTAGAAAAAACATTCTTTTTTTCCTTAAACTTGCTTTGTGGTGTCTTCATGTGATACCTTAACCTGCACCAGCCCATGAGATCAACAACCCTGAGGGCAAAAGCCTAAGTGATGCAGATGGCAGAGGGAAAACTGGCAAGAGTCTTTGTCCTTTATCTCCGAAGTGGTTACTGCGCTGCTGAGTTAACCTGCCTGAAAGCCTGACTTCCTACCATGTGAGGCTGTATATTTTCCATTTTCCTCATTATTAAAGCCCTTTTGAATGGGAACTCTATTCTTTTTTTTTTTTTAGAGACAGAGTCTCACTCTGTTGCCCAGGCTAGAGTGCAGTGGTGCAATCATACCTCACTGCAACCTCCAACTCCTGGGCTCAATTGACCCTCCTGCCTCAGCCTCCCAAGTAGCTGGGACTACAGGCATGCACCTCCACACCCAGCTATTTTTGTAGAGATGAGGTCTTGCTATGTTGGCAAGGCTGGTCTTGAATTTCAAGCAAACCTCCCACCTCGGCCTCTCAAAGTGTTGGAATTACAGGTAAGAGCCATGGCACCTGGCCTTATTCTGTTCCTTGAAGCCTAAAATATTTTAACTAAGATTGTTGGTTAACTGTGCCTAGGGGTGTTGGGCAAACACTGTTCAAAATGATAAAATTTGAATTTGGTCTTGTAGAATAAGTAAAAGAGGAACATGAGGAGAGGAAAGAGTATTTGCAAAGTCAAGACATGAATGACTCAGCTGTATTGGTGTAACAGTAAGAAATTTCATTTTGTCATAGGATAGAAATAAAGCTGGAGATGCCATAAAGAGCCTGTTCTTACTTTCTTTTTCCTTCCTTCTGTATCATGTTGTGGAGTTTAGATTTTGTCCTGTTGGCAACATGGGACCAGTGGCACTTTAAAACAGGTGAATGAATTAAAAGTTATGTATGTCATAAAACTTTGATGGCAGAGTGACATGTGGAGTGAGTAGAAGCTGATGGCAAAAAGATTAGAAGAGATCAAGACTCTTTTTTTGTTGTTTTTTCAAATGGCAAAAATTGCTTCATATAGATTTAAGCAAAGAAAAACCTGGCTTACGTAATTGAAAATCTAGAGGTAGAACTTGCTGTAGGGATGGCTGGATTCAGGTGCTCATGCAGTGTTATCAGGAATCTTCCCCTCTCTCTCTTGCTCCTTGTACCTTGCCGCTCTGCTTCTCTCTGGGTTGGTTTTGTGCACAGCCAGCTCCCTGGCTACATTAACTTTCCATCATTATAAGAAAACCATCCCAGATGAAAGAGAACCTACTTTTCAGGAGCTCCAGCCAAAGCCCTGGGATGGATTTTCTTGGCTTGAATTGGGCTCCCCAAAAGAATTACTGTTGCCGGAAAGATGGACCATTCTAACTGATCAAGGCTAGTCACATACCCACACCTGGACTCGGGGGAAGAATCATTGAATACCTTAGATTAAGAAAAGGATTGATACCCCCAAAGTGAAGAAATGTAGAAATGCAGAACAGACCTAACTAGTAGTTATGCCCAATGAAGAGATTATGAATAGTCCAGGCCAGACCCTGCCCCCCCCCAAATTGATCTAGACAAAAGCATGGAACTGGGAATTGAGAAAATAGGCTGACCTTCGACTTGGGAGGTGGTACTATTTGTTGTTAATTTTACAGGTGAAGAAGCTGAGGCTTAAATAGTAAAAACAATTTGCCTGCAGTCCCATAGCTTGTAAATGGCTAATCTGGGACCCGCACAAGATCTGTGTGACTCTAAAGTAGACGGTCCTAAGCCATAGGCAACAAGGCCTCTCAGTGAACACCTGAAGGAGGAGAATGGGAGTGAAAACCAATTCACAAGTATGCTCACTCCAGCTGCCTAAATGAGAAGGGAATGAAAACGAAATTTTGTGCTTGTCTCTGTGACCAACACCTCATCCTCAATAAGACGGAGGGAAGACAGAGAAGAAAGGTGTCCACAGAGGCCTTATCCTTAAACCAGTGTTCTTCAGCCTCAGCCGCATTGACATATTAGGCCAGATTTTTTTTTTTTTTTATTGGGGTAGGGGGAGGTCGCCTTGTGCCTTGTGGGATATTTAGCAACATCCCTGGCTTCTACCTACTAGAAGTTTGTAGCACCTTCTTCCTGTTGTAACTACCAAAAATGTTTCCAGATTTGTCACATGTCTTCTGGGAGCAAATTCTTCACCCCTTAACTATATCTCCTCCCTTACTCCTCCCCACCCCACCCTACCCAAAACAAACCTCTGCCTCAGTAGGAGGCTGAGGCCTGAGCTTTCCTGGTTTCCCTGGGGCCGTACTCTCTTCTGCCCTGATGGAGCCCTAGCCACACTGTGAGGCTCCAGTATTTTAAATCTTCACTTTCTCGCCAGAGGTGGCTCAGACAACACCTCCCTTCTCCACACTCCAAGTAAGGTGCACTGTGTCTCTTTGCCTTTGCCTTTTGGAATTCTGTGATTTCTAGGAAAGATTTGGGAAAGAAATTCACTGCTACTGGAATCCTGAGATCTCCTGTTTCTAAAGGACAAAGACCACATGGAAAAGGAAGACCACATAGACAGTAGTAGGTCAAAGGTAGGGTTAGGGCAAAGGTAAGGTTAGGTCACTCATAATTGGTCAATTCAATTGCATTTTTGCCATTAGATGGCCTACATTGTATTAGAGGCCATAGAGTGAGGAGGAAACATCCTACTTTCACCATTTACAGGAATTGTGATCCAGGGCAACTCCATTTCCCTCAGCCTCAGTTATCTACAGCATGGACTGGTAAGATGCACACATGTCTGAGGCCGTGGTTTTGCAGAGCAGTAGTGCCGAGCAACCACAGTCCTGACTCTGCCTCATCAAAAGGCCGAATTTTTAATACATAGTGTTTCAGATTAAAAGGAGAGTTTAGGGCTGTGCTTCTAAAAGAAACAACTTCTAAAAATGCCCATCAAAAAAAAGGGAGGGGGAAGATTAAAGTAAAACATTTCAATTTGCTTCTGCAAAAATTCACTTCTGAAGAATATTTGTTAACCTATGTGGATTATACGAGATATTTTTCTATTTTGTTTCTGATCTTTTCAAATTCTAAAAGATGTCAAATTTGTAAATTTTGATATTATCTCTTATATAAGGAAAATTAATATGGAAAAACAGTCTCTTCCTTTTGCTATTTGTATTTGGAGAACTTTGTTTTAGCTCCTATTTGAGCCTCTGAATCTCCATCTAGAAAAAGGAGAGAACTTTCAAACTTAGATGTAAAACAGAAAAAGGTGACTTTTTAAATAGAAAAGGGGGGAGAAAAAGGGTAAAAATTTAAATATTATTCTCCTTATGTCTAATTGGTAATGTAAATATTTTCATGTTCTAAAACATTCTCTAAGTGATAATAGAATTGGAAATTTTAAATTATTTTAATATCAAGTAACAGACTAAAATACTTGAGTGAAATTCTCTAACCTATTTTGTCACATTGCAGACCAGCTCTTCCCATATAGATGGTTCCAGCTCTGAGCATCCCCTGGCTATTTTCTTACTTGGACTCTGAAAACTAGCCCTCTGCTGATCTAGCACCGCTTTCTGAAGTCCTTGTAAATCTTTATACCTTTGCCTTCTTTCACTCCTTTTTTTATTCTGGTGCAACAGTGTGTGTTTTGCAATTAGACTATGTTTATTTGGTATCACCAGGAAGTGAGTTTTTATTCATAACATAATTTCAAGAACACTATAACTTTCAAAAAAACATACTATTGATGAAACCATTGCAAATTATATCATGCATTCCCATGCCTTAGGTAACAATGAATTGATGAAATTTAAATTTTTCTTACAAAACAGTCACATGGAAATGTAGAGTGATATCCCATAGAAATTGACTTTTACAGGAGAAAATTACTTTTATTTATTATTAATATTTCAATTAAGATTTATTGAGAAATCATTATGTTTTGTACACTTTTCTGTGTCTTTGTATTAAATTCTTCGTGATTGCCATGATATTGAGGTTATATAAAATTTTTAATATATAAGAATCAAAGAATACACATTTTTTTTCTATTTTAAACTTTTTTTTTAATTTTCAGGAAGCAAGAGACAAAACAATACAAAAAATGCAGTCAAAGTGCACCAAAATTCAACATATTTATATGATACGTATCAAGCCATTTTATTTGGTTTTCTTGGTTTCATCAATTTTCACTTTTCTATGAGATCAAACACAGTTGCAAAACAGAAGAAAGTGGAAAATGTATCCGAGTTTGATAAAAATAAGTGTAGAAAAGACCAAGAATATCACTCTAATGAGATGAAAGAAGAAATACCTTGCTTTTATAAAAATAGATGATAATTGATTAAATTTAAACACAGACGAGACTTTACACTTACACTCTTCAGTTCTGTGAGTAAACTAACAGCAGAGGCTACAGACAATGATAACAAGGCAAGTGTGTTTAGTATGGCAGGCAGGTAGGCTGAGCGGAACAAAAGCCCACAGTTAGACTGCGGCAAGAATTAGCTGGAGTTGAACTCCCAGTTCTACTGAGAAAGACTCCATTTTAATGTGAACTTTGAGAAATTGCAAAGAACAAATGAAAAGTCTTCAAAACTATTATAAAACCCAATTAGAAAATAATTGGCCATTGATCACTGAATATGGCAAGGGTGCTACATATACCAAAGGCTGAGTGAGAGAGCAGTCTGGGGAACAGAAAGTGATTCCATATGATCAGGGGAACAGTATGGTTAAACCATGTGGCTAAGAGGGATAAACAAGAGCCAGATCAAAAGAGCCTTCCTTGTAAGGAACCTTAGAGGAGGGTGAGAGAGCCACTGAAGGCTTAAGTAGAAGAATGACATCATCAGATTTGCATTTTGAAAGGATGATGGACGGTAGTGTGAGGGCAAAAAGGAGAGGGTGAGCTTAGAGGCAAAGGACATTTAAGAAAAACCACCTCAGGCAATGGGGGCTGATGGCTTGAATGAGGGTGCTGGCTTTGCGAATGGAGAGAAGAGGACAGATTGTAGGGACATTTGGGAGGTCAAAGCATTACAACTTAATGGTTGATTGGATATGGGGGAAGATTTAAGAGAAGTGTCAAGAACAGTGCCTTAATGTTACCTTTGGGTAACCAGGTAAAGGGTGGTACCATTTCTAGAGATGGGATCGTGAGAGAACAGGTTTGGGGAAGGGAGAGATGATGAATAATTTGAAACACAATTAATTAGGAAATATCCACCTGGAGATGCCCAGGAACCGTACATAGGGTTTGGAGTTCACTGGGGGAGAGATTTAGGCGTAGTAAATATGCAGAAGCTATGAAATTTGGAACACTTCAATGCAAGCTATGTTCCACCATACATATTTGTTTTTCTTTCTAATTTTGCTGCTCTTATGAAACTGTACAGAAAGCACTTACAGTTCCAGCTTGTCTCCCTGAAGTTCAGTTGTATCTGCACTGACTTGGAATATTGATCAACATATTTGAGTATCTATTTCCTATCTGGAACCTTAAAAATCAGGCCCAAAATGTATAAAAATGTGTAGAACATATGGAAATTGACATCTGAGTCTTAAATTTAACTGCCACTTAATAGTCTTTTAATTAGCAATTAGTCTGTATGGTACTGATATTTTTACATGTTATGGAAAAGTTATTTTTAAGAACTTAAAACTTCTCAAAAATTTTTTTCTTTAGTTGAGGAATAGGTTGCTGGTGGCTACAACCTATATAATCGAGTTCACAAAGAAATAATTTGATGAAATTAATAAAGAAACTTATTGTTCTCTAGGCAATTGTATGCCACCAATGTGTTAAATCTTTGTCCATTAACTTATTAAATTATTGTTTTATGAATCTTCTGCAGGACTATATTCAAATTGAATGTTTTGCCAATATCAATCCCCTACTGGTGGTTCTAACAAAGAATTCTCTTTCAGGGACAGGCCTTTTTCCTTGGGGAAGTAAATAGAGCCAGTGATTTACTGATAAAGCCACCCAGTATATACATCATCTCTGTCCCATATATCAATGTCACGGGCAACAGCTTGCTTTACTAAGTGATTCTGCAGTGTCTTCGCAAAGACTATTTTGTTTAGTAATCAGATCAAAGTGCCAACATGAATACTTTTTAGCATCGTATGAATTGTTTTTTATCTTTAAAAGCACAATTAGTTCTGAGACATATTTATGGAATGATTTCCACTGCTGATATTTTATCCCACAGTACCAGTCTACTTAAAAATTGTTAGTTTGTGTATCACTCATGTGCACTTCAGTATGGATTATTTGCTACATACTGTATTTAAAACTGAAATGTTATTCTTGATACCAATTAGGAGAATTCTCATATTTGCAGCTCTTTCTAATTGACGAGTTTTTAATTTGGTGTTAATTATCTAAACAGTTTGGGAGACTAGATGGCCTCTCGGTTTCACGCTATTAAATGGCACTAAACATTCTCTCCAAACCCTTGCAAATGGATTGTGAAACTAATGAGTGATAGGTTTGTGAAAATTTACTTGGGGGTGAACAGAAAACCGTAAAGGAAAAGGGGCCCTTTGATGATGACTGACAGATAATGACAGAGCTTTCCATCTTGGTTTTAAAAAGGAGGTTTTACTGAGTGGGTAGTTCAGTTTAACATCTTTGTAAGTTAATCCTGGAAAGGACTTTAGAAAGACAATCAGAAGGACACAGAATTTTTTTTAAAAAAACTAAAACATTAAGACAAAGAAAAGTTGTAAAAAATGATATTTTAGAGACACATTATTGATTTCCTTCTTGTATTTGCGATGCAGGCATTTTAACATGTTCCATTTCAAACTGTCTCTGTAGAAACGTGTTGTGCTGTGTACATAATCTTTGGTAAGGAATTCTACTTGCAGCGTATTTTTCTTCAAAGGCTTTGCATTTCTGCATAAAAAGCTTATTAATTATTTGTAGCTGCTTGTCATTGTGTTCTGATAATAGAAGGCTGGTCAAGGATAATAATTACCACTTCACCTTTTTGGATCATATATATCCACTATTCCTAATGCAATATTATCCAAAGCATCTCTTCTCCCCCTGTACACAGGACCAAAAGTGCAGGCACATCATTTATTGATAAGACAAAAAGAATGTAATGAAATTATCAATGTTCTTGAATTAATTATGAACATGATTAAGAAAGCTAAAATCTCAGGAGCCAGGATCTCATTACCCATTCAGTCTTAGGGATTGCTTTCATTCAGCTAGGCAAAAAGGCTTTGAGCAGCCTGGCAATTGCCTTTCTCTCATTTATTTGTGCTAGAATTAAGGTTTATTTGTTTTTTGTTTTCTTCTTCTTCAGAATGTTTCTGTCTTTATCCATTTAACAAACTGTTTCCTCCTCTGTCTCAGAAGGATGCACCTTCTAGGGCCTACATCTCTGTCTGCAGTCCGCCTACCTTCTTCTTTTCAGTGCATTTCTCTCAACTCATTTTGCTGGAGCTCCTAAATATCTCTCAAGGTAAGTCTGAGAATGTAGCCAAAAAGTTCTTTCAGATTTATGTCTGCAGCTATACAACAGTTCTGTCTGAATCCCATTCAGCTAGGAGTCTTAATGACATCATTATTACGCTGTCTGTCCTGGGCTAGATTTTACTTGGAGCCTTCACTGTATTATTACTTATCTTCCTTTCTGTGTGAATGTAGGAATAATACTTTTTTAGGGTGGGGAAATGATTCAAAACTAAGAGGGAAATACATTTTTTACTCAAATCAGATTTTCAAATGTAGTAGAAACAATAAGCAAAAAGTAAATCCATTTTAAATTTATATTTGGTATACAGATATTCCGATAGCTCTTGAATTCCTACCGTTTCATCCTTGATATTAACTAAATTGAGAAGGTCAATGGCAATGTAATACCATATTTGGGCTCATTTTAAAAATTTCCAAATGTTCCTTTTTAGAAAGCATTCTAAATTTTTAGTATTGTAATGTCCAGTGCAGAAGAATATTGAATTGGTGTCTGTTAAAAAATGTCTTGGAATTGTTCTTATGGCACCTGACTGAACCGATTTTTTTTTCCCAAAATTAACCAACAGTAGTTTGGCAGCAAACTTCTTTGAATTTGATAATAGGTCATTCATAAACAAGATTATTGGCAAAGCAGGTAAAATGCTGTCCGCATGCATTTTACAGTCACATACAGAGTGAGCACAAAGATCACATAGTTGGATGTTATTTTGGTTTAAATATATTAATATGGGTCTCATATTCTTCTATGAGCAAATTAAGTATTGCAAAGATAAGACAGGAGAGAACTATACCTTTAGGCCATTGAATACTTACAGTATATGTCATACTAAATCCATTGATCCTGGTTTTCTTTAAAGTGGTGACTTGATAAGATTGCTAAAACATCCAGAAATCTGAATGCATAAAATCATTGAAACCCAAAGCATGTTGGAGCAGTAAGTGACAAAGTAATTTAATTATAGCACACAAAATATGAAAAGTCTGTGTCTCAAATCTTAGTTAGAAACAATCTTGACATTTGAAGATTTGTTAGTAAATGTGATTAAATAACACAAAGGGAGAAGGCTATTTGAATCTTTCTATAAATCTCCAGCCTGTGGAAACAATATTTAGATAATCGTGTATGTTACATAAAAATGTTTATTTGTGTCATATTAGCTAAATAGCCGAGACATTGAAATATATTGCTAGAATATTGTATGGTTTGTGAACACAGTATTTTTAAATTTGGGGACATGTAGATTTTTGTCCTTGTGTATTTCCTGCTGACTTTTTAAAAATTCTATTGATTTAATAAGCAAATGGTTATTGGTGCTTATTAAAATTATAATTGCTAGGCATTGTTCTGCTTAGTTCTTATATTCACTAAATTAATTGAAATAGGCAATTTAATTTGAAAGTGTTAAAAATGCAAGACACTGAATCTTGTTTTTAGGCATCAAACAAGAAATACAGTAAAAATAATTTTCTCACTTCCTGAACCCAGAAAAAAAAAGCATGTTTCTTAAGTAGAAGCTCCTTGTACTTCATCTCATTCTGAGAAAATGGAAATCTCTGAATTTCTTTTGATATTTCTTTCATATCTTATCAAAAAGGGAAAAATGAATCATAAAATATCCCGCATGCCGTTTCTACATGAAAGGAATGAACAGAAGTCCCATGTGGCTCTCTCAAGGGGAAGCCCATTATTGTGCTTCTCTAGGTGGTCGCCCGCACCGCAGCGATTGGACATGATCAGGCAAACAGTTTGGAAGCTGAAAGAGACACAAATAGCAGAGGCCGAGGTGAAGGAGAAGGAAGTACATCTGCAGCAGAAAAGTTGGTAAAGAGCCCTTTTCTTATATCAATTTCTTGATGTCTAAGTATCAATACATTTCCAAGCAACAAAGTACGAACAAGAAAAGTCAATTATTAGTGCCACAGTGGAGCAGATGCAACTAATTAATAGATCCATTAATAAACCTGAAAAAAGAAGTTGCATTAGGGAAAAGCATTTAAATGTTGATAATCAGAAACTCAAAAAGCATGCTTCTGTTTTACAAAGTAACTGTCAGAAGCACTGTGGTTTGTTTATTGTCATTAACGTCTATTGTGATGAAGTGGAGTGACAATTCTGTGTGCCATCACTAATGTCACTGAGTTCAGAGAGTTTGAAAACTAGCAATTGTATAACGGTGGAGAAGTTTGAATATTTATTCCATTTTTTGAAGGGAAAAATAGGGATGCTATTCAAAATCATGCATACCTGGTACCAGATGTTTTTCTTTCTGAATTTATCTGACTTTGACACTTTACACTCCTGATACTGAGTGAAAAGGTGAATGTATTCAAATCTAATTGATATGGAAATAAAACTTCAACCAAAAGTCAATATAAGTAATCTTTAATATTTAATACATGAATTCTGTTTTTGTTCGTAGTTGGAATTAGTTCTGAAATCCAGGAAGTGCTAAAATCTCTTTATGTATGTGAAGTTATACATATTCACAAAGACTTCTGTTTTAAAGAAGCGAAGTGTATTAGAAAAAGCATTAGCAGATGTTAGGAGATTTTAATTCTGTCAATATCTGTCTGTGACCTTGGATGAGTTACTGAACCTCACAAAGCCTCTGTTTTCTCTCTGTAAAATTAGTGGGATAAATGGATAATATTTAAGGCCTCTTCACACACTAAAATCTATTATTTGACATCTATGTTTGTGTATATATATACATACTCATTCGACTATAAGTAAGCCTGAAATCTGTCTTTAGCATTTGTTTATCCAAGGGTAAGAAATTAGAGAACACTTTTCATTTAGAACATATGAAACTCGAATATCGTATGCCTGTATATTGCCAGTACTTTAACATCTGATGTCCCTGCTAACTTAATTCCTGAAATGCAGGGCTTAATTTGCTCTTTAACATCTCCCCATTCACATTTATGCTGATCTGTGCCTATAAACAGTGGGACTTGCTTCCCAGCAAATATGTCTTTAACAAAATTCCTCAAGTGTAGAAAGAGGGAGTTGTTTCATCTTCATATTCCTCACAGCAAGTTGTTGGGTCTTTGCAAACTGCTAATGGGCTCATTAAACTCCTGCTATGTACATCTACTGAGTGAACACGGAATTGATAATTGTAGCTAAAACCAAATTGAAATTGTTGGTCAGTAGCCTCCATTCTGCAACCTTTCAGAGCAGCAAGATTTTTAAAAGATGCTTACTGTAGAGGATAAGAAGTGGTGTTTTGCAGTTAGTCTCTTGCCTGGAAGTTTCAGGACTGGCAGCATGCAGAGAGAGTTTGAGGGTGCTCTGCGGCAGGGCTTAGGTCTGCTCCGAATGGGTTAAGGAGAACTACCTGCTTGAGATTGATTTAAATCAGTAATGGATCATCTCATAAAGCTGCTGTTACTAGATATTAGCCTGCTATCTCCGTCCTCTGATAGCACAGATAAGAAGTGCTTACCGCAGAGAAGGTTCCTAGAGGACAGATATTGTTTCCTGTACCTCAGGGAGTAAAAAGCCATACTGCTGGATCAGTGACTTTTCCTAACAGCAAGTAAATTCAGGCCTTATCAAGTTACAGCACAAACTGCACTCATGTTTTATTATTCTCATTAGAGATTTAAGGACTAATTCCAGTTGTTAGCGCTTAGCAGTTTAATGTTTTCCATAGATAAGAATTAAGATTCTTCTGGGGGATTTTTTTATTTGCTAAAGCTTGCAAAATATAATGTGGTGATGCACTTACTGTGATGTAATGTGGTAAATTTTCTAAATGTCCTGAATGTTTTTAAGGCATACATTTTAAAAATTTAAATTTAATGACTGAATTTTTCTGAGTTGGACATGCACTCATTTCACTGAAACATGCTTTTCTTTGTCTGGGAACCCAAATCAGCTCTTTCTCTGGCAACAGAACTGAAGAGGCTGAACTTCCATAACTTGTCGTTATTGCTGTGTATTTTCTTAAAGTAAATTCATTTAATCAAGACTAAGTGTAGGATCTGATTCTAAAGAAAATCATGAACAAGACCTATTTTGTAAGTAAACTTGGCTTTAAATTATTTTCTTGAAGTGAAATTGACTTTGCTTTCCCAGCTAGGTGGAGAAAAGCTGCAACTCTCATGATCATTCTATTTCTGTTTTCAAAGATATTATAGAGCTTGAACTTGGAAGTCAAACTCCAGGCTTACTATCAGCTTGGATATCAACGTTGAATCAATGTTTTAGTGACTTTTCAGGAGTGGGCATCTGCTCTTGCCCAAAGTTACTCTTCCTAACATTCTTGAAGGGGGGATAAATCATTTATGAATAGAAAAGTTTAATCTAAATTGCAATCTGTTAACATTATTACTGACATTAAAGCTCAATGATTAATGACATATTTTCTGGTTATATTTATTGAAATTCTTCTTTTTGTATGAACTCCAGCTTGAAAAACATTATTTCCTTCCTCCTTTGTTTTCTTGGGTTTATCTTCAGATTTTTCATTACATATGGTATGTGGCTGTATGGTATTTTCAGAGTTGGATGAATTTTGATAATGTAAGTCATGGATACTATAGTTACAAAGTTTTGGGGTTGGGTCTTTTAGAAGAAAATGTGCTACATAGAAATGAAGGTTGTTACCATTATGAGGCATTCATTGACTGACACTTTGATATCCATTCTTAGAAAACTATTTACCTAAGGTAAAACAGTTCTAGCAGCAACGCAAAAGTATGGACTACGTTGTGTCAATTCAGGAACCCTGAATATGCCTAGTAGGTAGGATTCATCATATAATAATAAAAATACAGACTACCATTTAGTATGTGCTAGGAACTGTAATAGGTGTTTTAAATGCTGGGTCTTATGTATCAATGGTTTTCAAGAAAATTCTCAATGTGTTAAATTTACCTTTTTAATTTTTTAAGGCAGAGAGACCTATTCTAGTTAATGTTTCTATTATTCCTGGTGGGTGTAGGCTTTGTGCCTGTTTATGCCCCAGATCGTTCTTTCCTTTTAGCCAGTGATATGCTATCTGCAGTGATATTCCATCTGCCAGAAAAATTTAACATGCTTGTTCCAGTTTCGTTACTGGGTACAATCCTCTCTTATACAGGAAATAAATTTATTATGAAGAAATCCCAGTAGAAGCCTTGGAAAACTTACACAGAGCTGTGCTGTGTCCAAAATGCTGTTCAGTAGGTTTTCCAAAGCACCCAGGTAACAGCTGGTGCAGGCCATGTGCCAGCTCTGACAGCCCATATGCTCTCTTTAGTGCAGTAATTATCTCAACACAAAACTCTGATAGCCTAGTCTACTGGGTCCAGTTTCCCTAGGTTAAATTGACTCAGTGGCTTTGTTAGTAAGTTCCTTTGGCACAGTAAGAACTTCATCAAGAGTTTAAGTATTGGGATAGGCTTCAAAGACCAATATGACTGCTACTTTCAAGACAGGTGGCTTATTAACCCTAAGAGATTCTAGGTGGTGGTTTGTTAGGCTGTGACCCAGCAGCAGTGATCTAGTTTAAGGTCTGTCATTGTTTCTACCAGCTATCTGGCTTAGGGGTGCTGGTTAATGCATCTGTTTTGGTAATAGGCTAAGAGTAATTTTTATATTTCAATTCTAAAGCAGACACCGGTATTTCTTCTGTATTTCAGAGACGGTGTTGGGGGTAGAAGGGTTCGAGTGAGAAATTTTAGGATAGGAGAAGTGGTGAAGAAAAGTGAACTAGACCAAAATGAATATAAGCTTTCTTATTTAGAACATCACAGAGGAAACTTTTAAAGAAATATTCCCGTGGTCCCTGAGATGTTAACAATCCCTCTGTATGTGTAAAATTCGTGTGTTAGAGGCTTGGAGTTCATATTCCTAAGCTCCTTCCTTCCTTTCGTTCTCCCTTCTTTCCTCCCTCCCTCCCTTTCTTCATTCCTTCCCTCCTTTCCTCTTTCCTTCTTTCCTTTGTTCCTGTTCCTTCCCCCCCCCTTTTCTTCCTTCCTTTTTTCTTTTCTTCTGAGAAATGCAAACATCCTAAGGACCCGTTGCAATAAAACTATAGATGCAAACCTGCAGTTTTAGTACAAAGCTAAATTGTACTAAATCGAGTAGCCATAATCTTGAAAGATGTTGCCTGGTATGGAATTCTAATAGAATTCAGCCACAGATGTTTAAAGCTAAACAAAGGTGATATGGTATTATCATTTTAGCTTCTTTTCTGTTTTCTGTTCTTATAGAATGTAGCACAGACCTTGAATAATGACTGTGTTTGTCCTGACATGATTATGCCGGGCATAAGTTTAAACCTCTCTTCTGATCTATTCATAAAATGATACCAGGCTCATAATCTTAACAAGAAGATTGAGCTACTAGATTTTTTTGGCCAAGATCAATCTTCACTGTACTAATATTTTCTACTAAGATTGTGGAAGCAACATAAATGGCTGCTTCTCCAATGTACCTTGTGTAGGGAATAGTTTCAGATAGCCATGGCTTTCTGCCCCATTTTAATCACTAAGTGGCATAAAATAATTAGATTATTTTCATTATTCCTGAACGTAAAGAAAGATTCAAGAAAGGGATGTCTGCTTTGTCAGTATGGCTTTAATTTCTTGAGTTGAAATGGAATTCTGAGGTAGAGAAGAATGCACCAAAATAAATGGAATGTAAGTTCCAAAAGAGACTGGGTCATACTTTCTGATTTTATGGCATCTGATTTCTTCCATTTTTTTTTTTTTTACCTATACAGGCTAATCTTGTTGTGGGCAGACTT
The DNA here is from genome assembly GCA_963575035.1 of Avahi laniger. NCBI lineage: Eukaryota > Metazoa > Chordata > Mammalia > Primates > Indriidae > Avahi > Avahi laniger. The sequence continues at coordinate 81,246 of CAUYSK010107676.1, read as the reverse complement.
TACCAGTCTTTTTCACTGCTGTAACTTCTGAGAGTATAGTAGTGCCTGGCACATACTGATAAATGAATGAACAAACAACTAGTCATGAGCACTTTTTGAATGGAGATGACTCCAGCTGTAAATGGAAGTGTACAGTCTGGGTTGCGTAGTTGCAATGGTGGGCAATGTGGTGCTGAGTGCTGTTCCTCATGCATGTAGGTGAGGAGATCTGACTCTCTTGTTGACAATTCCTGGTTTAAAAGATCCTAGGGGACCCCAATGTCTAGTGGTAGGAACATGACTAGAACTGGATTATTTCAAGCTGGACTCTAGGTTAAAATTGATTCACTAATACTATAAAGTCATTGTATTATTGAGCTTCCAATGTAATAGAGCAAATTATAATTCCAAAGAGCTTCTATAGAAAGCTAGATCAGCTAGTTCATAAAAACCCAAACACGGAAGCTTGTTATTTAGTTTTCAACTACAGGTAGTTATACTTCTAAAGTCATTATTTATATGTTGTCAGGAGTACTCACCAAATTTATTGACTTGTACATTATTCTTTGCAAATAAGTTCTGGCTGCTCTCTGCATATTATAATTAAAACGACAGGGACTTTAATCATTTATGAAATTTTAAACTACATACTGAATATAAATGTATCATTCAATATGATAGAATGAATTAAATTCATCACTGTCAAATAACTGTATAAAAGATGAAATATCTCTCATCCCACATCATTAACTTATACAAAAGAGAGAGCCAGATTTGCAAGCATCGTAATAGTACTTTTATGATCTTTTAAGGACACTTTGAAAACTAAGACGTTTGGCATATACAAGAAAAATGCTTTTGATGAAAAAGTTGACTTCTAATTTTATCTATAAAAGTTCTAATCTGAATTTGGTGATGAAAAATAACTTTTGCACAAATAGAATCAAATAATCAAGTTTAAAACTCTTCTATATGAACATGAAACATTTTTTATTACATGATATAAATATGTGTACACTGATAAAATGGATTTTTGGCAATCTAAATCATTATGGCAAAAATTCTTGCTGTAGGTTGAAAGGATAATTTGGGACAGGAGAGTAATTGGAATATTTGTCTAGAGCAGGTAAGTAGCTGACATTTGATCATTTCTCAATCTTTTGTGCATATCTAGACACAATGTCAACACCCAGATTTCCAAGGAAAGCAAAACACGTTTGGGAAACAATGATTCTGTTCATTATTTTTATTTTTTATTTTGCTATAATCACATTGCTATTTTCAGTTAATAACTATACCTGTTAAATACTGTATACTATTTTACTAAAGAATTTTATGTTAAAACTATTTTTAAAATGTGAAAATTCCTACTTACTTTTTATTGATTATTTCAGAAAAATTTGTGCCGAATAGGCTTTTCGTTTACACCTCCCCCCCCCGATCTTCTGAGCCTTTTCAAATTTCAATTATTTCATTTATGTTTCTTGGTTTCCATCCCTTCTTGGGCAGAACATTCATTCACTAAATAAACTTTTATTAATCCAGGCAAGAAGTGAGGGGCGGGCACTTGGTTTGGGGACAAGATGTGAATCTAAGTCTCTCCTCTCAAGGACTTTAATTCAGCTACACTGAAATAGACAGTGCTTTCATAAACTTATGAACTAATTCTAATTTTGGAAAAAAGAGTATAAATTAATTATGACACTTATAGCTATCTTTCCATATCTCAATTTGTTTAATTCAGTTCATGGTCATACAACTTTGTGCAATTTTTCCAGCCAAATGTAAAGAAACATGACAAGAATGGAAAGAAATAGTTTGTTATGGTGTTCTAGGATATACAATGTGTTTTCATATAAATTAATATAAGAAGAAAATCTCAAGCCCAGACAAGATATGCTACCGTGGAAACCCAATCTATGAGTTTTTACAACAATCAACATTATCATCAGTGATTTTTTTTTTTATCTGGTCAAGAATTTTAGATTGCTTATTTTGGGAGTGTAGTTAATGGTATTAAATTCCTTCTATTCTCTGTCCTATTGAGTTCTTGTCACATAACATCAAAAACCAAGAAAAATAATGCAGACATACATATATATATGTGTGTATATATATATATATATAATTTAGAATTTTATATATTGTCATATTAGCTATATGATAGCTGATTGACCTGTAGTTACATGAAAAATATTTTTTAAAAATAAGAATTATTTTGGGGAGAGGGGCAGAGTGAGGAAGTGTATATAAGACTTGGAAATGTATAGCAAAAATATATATTGCCATTGATTGACATTTCCTGTCCTGATACAACTTGTTAAAAACTGACTAGCAACTAATGCAGCTTAGTTTTTATTTTCTGAGATTAACAATATCTCTATTTTAATCAGCAAGTTTGAATAACAACAGCACTACCACAATGACTGTAGTAATTAAAAAGAAAACACATATACATACAAAACCCTAAAATTGGAATCAATAATTTAAAGAAATATTTTAGGTTAAAAAATATGTTATAAAAAGTACTTTTATTGTAGTGTGCACTATTTTCCTCCAACACATAGCTTCCTATCTGTGAAATGTATTCCGTATACATTTTTCCTGCTTTCAAAAATAGCATTATTGCTTCCTTTGTACTCTTTCTTGTTCATACTTTTTTTGTGTGTGTTTGTTTTCACAAAGCAGTGCTTCTTCATTAGCCTGCGTTAGTAACTCATAATAGACAAGTTTTAATACTTATTCTATCATTAAGAATCTGATACGAAAATTATCAGTCTGTTTGAAAGCAAGAAGCCCTGCTGAAATGCTTGTCCAAGATTTCTAACAGGGCACAGCTACATTATAGACTTGTAACTGTATATGGTGGTAGTTGGTAAAGTATCAAAGCATGACTCAAGATAAAAAGACGCTTGCAATTTAAGCAACTCTTTCAAATTAGCTTTATGATAGGACTCTTTATATTGAGAGATTTTATTAGGTTTAAAATATAATTTTCACAAAGTTGCCACAGAGTCGGAGAAAAATGCATTTGTTAAACCTTTTATATTTTTTCCCTGCTTCTCAGTATTGTTTCGGAATAGAAGGTGAAACTGTATTCCTTGGTGTGCAGTTTAAAGTCAAGAGCAGCAATATTTAGCACATGCTTGGGCAACCTTGTTTGAAATCTATGCCGCCCCTCTCTGGTGTTCTGATGTGCCTTTAGGGGATGCTAGCCTGTTTGTAGTTTGTTTTCTTTTGTTTAAGGTTTCAGCTACTGCATTGACTAATGATTATACAGCAGTAAACTCTCCTCCCTGCTAAATTCAGTAGTGATGCCTCAAAAGCATTTTTCCCTTGTGTGACATAAAACAATAAAAGAACTAGACAAACCCCTTTTGAGGAAGAATAATCCTTTGTTTAAAGAAAATAAAAGAAAAGAAAAGGCAGCTCCTTGACGCCAGAGGGTGGAGAATTCAAATCAAAGGCTTAGCTAATTGATAAAAAAATAAAACAAGTGTTAATCTGAAAATTTTTTGTAATCAGTTATCATTTGTGAAAAATCATTAATAATATACCATTTTTTATCTATGCACACTCTTTATGATATCAACTACACAATATTTATTTAACACATAATTACTTGATTGACACCTTCTGCTCTTGGGTATAAACTCTAAATAATGAGTTTATTTCTTCAGAATGCTGTTACCAGCATAATTTATCAATAGAATTTTGGTTAGACAGTTATATTTTATTTCTTTAAAGATAACTTATTTATTTCTTTGAAGTATATCATTTCCCCCTGCAATTGTTCTTTAATAAAAATCAAAATAGTCTGTTCTGAAATATAACTTATATGTTACAAAGTTAACTAAAAAATGTAAAGCAATCACTAGATTTATGTAGTGCGTATTCTTAGCCATTAGATTCACCAATGCCAAGTCCAAGGAATTTGAGCATGCCATTTAATTGTTCTCCCTGCAATTTTTTACGTGAGACTTGTGGCCATGATTCCAAGTGATAAATTCTTCTTGATTTGCCTCTAGTCGTCACTGGCCAAACCTTAGGGAATGAAAGATTAGTTATGGTTACAAAAGACTTATTATTTTAAACTGAGAATTTTTAATGTTCTTAACTCAATTAAGCAGGAAGTGAAGAAACTATCAATATTGTTGTCAGTTTATTAGGGGAAAAAATCTTTCAAATTTTAATTTAATTGTAGATGATGTTCAATTTCTGCCTTTAACTTTGAATAGAATGAGATTTTATTTGACTCTGGTACCTAAACGTTGCATCCTTAACAGGAAAATTGCCTTGTGATTTAAACAAAGATTTCAATAAATGAGCTGGATTTGAGCCATCATCCAATTTTTAATAGCATTTTATCACCCACATCCTTGAATAATGTAAGCAAGCCGCACAGCACTTTGCATATGCTTGGTTCTGTAGTAAGAATGATCTGTGTATTCATAACTCAATTTTTTGTCCCCAAATTTTGAAACTTCAAGGAAAAAAAAAGTTTTCTTGTTAAGTTTAAGTAATGAATCTGAGAGACCATATTCAGGCCACAAAATAGTCCAAGTTGGCCCCAAACACAGGTGCTCCCAGTTTGAACATTGTGCCTGGCTTTTCTGCAGAGAAACTAAATGAAAGAGCAACTTCAAACACAGGTGCAAAATCCCGCATCTGTGAGGGACAGCCCGAAACCATGGCTTTCCCCTGACCGTTTTCGGCGTGTAAACTTCATCCTCCATGGAGCACCTGTGTCAGAACCAATCAGGGATGTGTATAAATGTTATCAACACCTACACATCATTACTTATTCATCAACATCAGCACCAAATATTGATGAAACATGCAAGGGGTTTTTTTTGTTGTTGTTTTTTCCTATGGAGCTGCTCTTTTCTGAAGTTTACGTCCATTTGCTTGATGGCTGATGGGAAGAAGTAGAAAACACAGATAAGAAAATCTGGAATGTTCCAGATTCTAAACCCCAGGATCCTAGGAGTTTGTATCACTTTTTAATCTTTAAGTCTAATACCTTCGGTGGGGAAAAATGGAAAGCACACAAAAGATTCAAACGCATTGATTGCCTAAAGGCCTAAATGCAACAATTCCGTACTTTGTGGTACACTTTTGTGCAGCCACCTCCACCGTGGTAGTCTGCTGCACTCAAAGAACCTGCATTTGAAGCTATATAAGATTTTGTTTTTCAGTAGCAGTAGCAAGCGGCAGAAGCAGCAGGATCTGGCTTTCTGGCAAACTCCACAGGCATTTGGGTTGGTGGCTTTGTGTTTGCCTCTGGGCCTTTCCGGCACAGGGCTGGGAGGGGCTTACCAGGCTGTTAGAAGCTTTGGAAACCATTTCTTCGTTGACAATTTAAATTTATGTGGTTTTTAATTGTCTGTAAACAAAGCCTTTTAAATCCAGCACTAAATCTCCATCCAAGGTCAGCTGGCTTCTAAAGGGGTGGTTGCTGATTTAGTTTGTCCGCTTTTCTTTTCCTAAAAACCCCTCTCAATCAATTTATTGTCCTCCAATAGAGATACAAAGAACACACAAATCATTTGGCCCCTCCCCCCCACTTTGAATGAATAGATAAAAATCCATCTGTTTTTTATCTGCATGTTTCGAGGGCGAAATTTATGTCCTTTGTAAAAAATGGCCTCAGCAATGCAGTTTCCTAGCAAGCAGCTAGGAAAATTGACCAACGCTTGGGTTTTAAGTCAGCGATGGCTACAGTTGAGAAACTTTCCGTATAGTTTTGGCTCTAAATAGTCATTAGATCTATTTCATTTATGCTGTGAATAATTAAAAGATGAAATTGTAATACAATAAATATGTATCGGTTATCATGGTTCACAGTTACACTATTGAATACATTTTTTATTTTTATAAAATAAAAAATATAACATAAAAAATTGGCAGAAAGGGTAGCATAATTTAAATGTTTGGTTTTCTATAGATTGTCATACTACTGACTGTAGTCTTTCAAAAACATGGTTTAAGGCACAGACAGATAAATGCTTGGTTTCAGACCCCTGGCTCCCATGAGCTCCAGAAAACCTTGGACACGCTTCCTGTTTGCAGCACGTTGAGCTCTGGCTGGGGCTGCTCTCCTGCCTGCCTCACGCCTGCAGAGTCAGCCTCGCAGTTCCCGGTTTCTCCGAGAGCCAGTTCTCTCTGTCTCTGCACCATTCCAAATGAAGAGAGACATAGAGCTCTTAGGAAAAAAGGGAATATAGAAGTTTAAATAAAAGCTGTCACTACTAAGTGAACTGAAGACTCAAACTCCGACACAGGATTCCTTTCCGAAGCAGCCCTGGCTCAGTAAGGGAGAAACAGAGAGCTTTCCAGTACTTATTTGTTTCCTGTGTGAGCCTTCTGTTCCTGCGAGGAAAAAGAACCATAAAGCCCAAAGGAAATATTTTTGGTTGCTTTTTGTAAGTATATGTGTATACGTGAGATGTTACTGCACATGGAGAATTGATTTTTTTCTTCCAAGTCTTTTTCTAATTTTCAGTGATGCTAGATAAAAAGGAACGCTCCTGTGTTTTTAGAAGAGAGTGGATTGGTTCCTGACTTTGCTAGTTATTAATATTAATATAGGCCTTGATAAATTACTTAATTTTGGGGCCACTTTTTCACATCTGTAAAATGGGAATAATTATACTTACCAGGTGAAGTTGAAGTATGGATTAAAATAATATAATTTAAAACATACTTTTTTACATTACCTGCAATATATTTGTACCCAAAACATCGTTGGCCAAGGAACAATTTGATAACAAAACAATGAAAAGAAAAAAAAAAAAAGGAAAAAACTCAAATAAATGACAAGAATATCCAGAGAGAGAACCCCTAAAATATAAAAATATAGGAATTAAGTTAAAAGCTTAAAAAGTCAGGAATTAAAAAAAAATATATAAAAAATTGGGAAAAAAGACAGGCTAGTGGAAATGTTTGGTTACAATGTCAGCATATCATGGCATTGTTGGTTTAAAGTGGATGAAATCTGATGTTTTAAAAATAGTTCAAAGCTTACTGCAGCTTCGAATCCCTGAGCTTGAACAATCCTCCCACCTCAGCCTCCTAGTAGCTAGGACTACAGGTGCTCGCCACTGTGCCTGGTTAATTTTTTTCATTTTTCTTTTTAGAGATGAGGTCTCACTATACTGCCCAAATTGGTCTTTAACTCCTGGCCTCAAGCGATCCTCTGGCCCCAAGATTAAAATTTTGAATGTGAGACCTGAAACTGTAAAAATCCTAGAAGAAAACCTAGGAAAAACTCTTCTGGACATTGGCCTAAGTAAAGAATTTATGGCCGGGCGCGGTGGCTCACACCTGTAATCCTAGGACTCTGGGAGGCCGAGGCGAGTGGATTGTTTGAGCTCAGGAGTTCCAGACCAGCCTGAGCAAGAGCGAGACCCCGTCTCTACTAAAAAATAGAAAGAAATGATCTGGACAACTAAAAATATATGTATAGAAAAAAATGAGCCGGGCATGGTGGCACATGTCTGTAGTCCCAGCTACTCGGGAGGCTGAGGCAGTAGGATCACCTGAGCCCAGGAGTTTGAGGTTGCTGTGAGCTAGGCTGACGCCATGGCACTCACTCTAGCCCGGGCAACAGAGTGAGACTCTGTCTCAAAAAAAAGAAAAAAAAAAGAATTTATGACTAAGATCTCAAAAGCAAATGCAACAAAAATAAAAATAGACAAATGGGACTTCATTAAACTAAAAAGCTTCTGCACAGCAAAAGAAATAATCAGCAAAGTATACAGTCAACCTACAGAATGAAGGAAAATATTTGCAAACTATGCATCTGACAAAGAACTAATATCCAGAATACAAAGAGTTCAGACAACTCAACAGGAAAAAAACAAATAACCCCATCAAAAAGTGGGCAAAGGGCATGAACAGACATTTTTCAAAAGAAGACATATAAGTGGCCAGCAAACATGAAAAAATGCTCAACATCACTAATCATCAGGGAAATGGTGGCTAGGAAAAGGGAACACTTTTATACTGTTGGTGGGAAGATAAATCAGTACAACCTCTATGGAAAACAGTATGGAAATTTCTCAGAGAGCTAAAAATAGAACTACCTTTTGATTTAGCAATCCACCTACTGGGTATCTACCCAAAGGAAAACAAATCATTACATTAAAAAGTCACCTGTACTTGTATGTTTATTGAAGCACTATTTACAATGGGAAAGTCATGGGATCCATATGTGTCCATCAACAGAGAATTGGATAAAGAAAATGTGATATACAAAAACCTGCACACGTGTGGGCACACCATGGAGTACTACTGAGCCATAAAAAAGAATGAAATTGTGCTGTTTGCAACAACGTGGGTAGAAATGGAGGCCATTATCCTAAGTGAAATAACTCAGAAACAGAAAGTCAAACACCGTAAGTTTTCACTTATAAGTGGGAATTAAAAAATGGGTACACATGGACATACAGAGTGGAATAATAGACATTAGAGAATCCTAAAGGCAGGAGGGCAAAAGGAAGGTGAGAGATGAATTGGGTGCAATGTACACTATTTGCATGATGGGTACACTAAAAGCCTGCACTTCACCACTACATGATGTACCCACGTAACAAAACTGCATGTGTACCCCCTAAATCTAGAAACAAAAAATAGTTCATTATGGAGAGCAGATGTTTGAAATGGAATAGGGAGACTGGCCTCCTGATGCAGGAATGAAAAAGTTTGAAGTGTGAAAATTATGCTGAATAGAAAGAAGTTGAAGGGTTGAGCAGCTCTGGTCACCCTGGGAGTGGTGGGCACTGGTTCGTGCCACTGTGGCTCCTGCAGTGTCTTGGGAGGGAGAATGCGGTGGGGAAGGACCTACCTCTCTTCCACGTATTCTTTGTCCTATGTTAGCCAGGCCTTGCTGATGCTCGAGCAGCTCCATTTTGTGGGTTGACATGCAAACCAAGTGAGTCACGGGCTCAGCTGACTTTGCAGATTCACGGACGTTAGTTGAACTGATCGGCAATAAGTCACTCTTGCTAAAATTTCAGGTTTTTTCAGAATGAAATTGTTGGGAAAACCATAACCTACTCGCTTATCACAGGATCTTGATGCAAGTTTGCTAGTTCATTTTTCATCTGTTCATTTGTTCATTTATTCAGCTATTACTGAATGTCTGCTGAGTGCAGACACCATGCTAGGTTCTGCGGATGTAGCAGTCAATTGCAGAAGCATGTTCCCTGTGGTCTAAAGACTACAAGTATTTGAGGTGGTCTTGCCCAACCCTGTCAGCATCCCTCCACAGTAGCTTTCGGGGCCTTCCCTGTGGATTGACATGTACCCAGCTGCCTTTGCACAAGGCTGCAGCACACTGAAGTCACCCAGGGATTTGCGTTAGGATGTTTGCTAAATTTAAATAAATCATGTACTCTTTGTCTAGATCCTGTGAGGAAGTAACTGGATCAGGTCCAACAGGGTTAACCTGAGATCTGAAGTCAAATATCAAAACAGGGTATCCAAACAATAAATAATAAAGATGAAATAAATTAGTGGAAGGATTGATGGACAAATGGAACATGAAATGTGCATTTCAGATTCTTGATCACTCTTCTCTCTGATTGTAAACCTTGCTGGCTTCACCTTATTCTAGTCTGTTGGGGATAATAAATAACAGTTAATATTTAATGGTGGTCGACTATGTGCCAATATTGTGCTAAATTTATCACATTTCATTCTCACCTCAAAGAGATGGATGTTATTACCATTTTGCAGATAAGAAAACTGAGACGCAGTTAAGCAAATCTCTAAGAGCATGTAATAGTAGAGTAAATGGTGAGACTGTGATTCACAGGCCGGAGTTTGTCTCCAGAGCTGACATTTTTAACTCTATATTTCATCTCCTTCAACCATCCTGCCTTTCTTTAGTTGACCAGATTTAGTTGGCATATTGACTTTCATCTTTTATGTTCTTGATCTGGGATTCTCTTTTTTAACTTTTTCCTAAAGAAAATTCCAAGCAAACAAAAGTAGAGAGAAAAATATAAAAAAAAAAAAACAAACAAAAAAAACCCATATATGCCTCAATCTTGGATTTTCTTTGCTTTCACCCTGTGTCCTGATCAATCACATTGAAGTCTTGCAGGTAAACCCTAAATTTCTACCTCCCTGCTGATTCGATGATTTGATTATGGCATTCTTGATACTTTACTGTACTCAGACAACTGTGGTGGTTCAGAAGGAATGGTCTAAGGATTTTTCTGTGATACTTTAGTCACCTCCAAGGCCTAAATTATCAATTATGTGATTCCAAGGCTTTCTGTCTGCTTAACTCTGTAGTGCCACATATGGACAGATCAGTGTGTCAGTTGCAAAAGATAGACTGTTAACGAATGTTTTTTAATGAAGTAATTAACTTAAATAGGGTAAAATACTTTAAAAATTGTGACATAGGAAAAAATATATGGACATACTTTTAATTTTTATGGTGGGGTCAGAAAAGTTTACACTTTTTCTTTCTTGCACCAGGGGATTTTCTAAAAAATTTTTCTTATCTTTGTGAGAGATAAAGTTGTCCATAACCTGTTCCTATAGAACTCCCAGAAAGATAATTTTTCATGGCAGCACTTGTTATAACATTGATAAAGAAGGGTCAGGAAGGGTACTACTAGGTTTAGATTAGGTGGGATAAAATGCTGGCAGGCCACAACCTAGGTAAAATATTAGAATAGGCATGAACTTGCAAAAGCATTTTCTTTGAAGCAGCCATCTCTTCCACTTTTGTTGGATGCTGTCTGAAGTTTGGTGTTTCCTGAGGCTCCTATCAAGTTTCATTTCCCTTCAGACTCTTCACATTGACCTTGAAAATCCCACCCACTCTTAAGGACTAAATTAACCAATATATGGAGTTGATTCTTAAATGTCTAATTCCAGCCCTACCTCTCAACTCCAGACACATTAATCCAACTGCCTATTGGAAACTGCCACTTCAATGTCCTCACATTTTCCTCAAACCTAGGATGTCTGAAATAGAATTCATCATCTTCCCATTAACCACTCCTCCTCCCATTTTTCCTACAATCTAAGATGACATGCCCCAATTGCCTACGCCAAAAGCCTGGTCTGTGCACTGTCTCTTCCTCTCCACTTGCCATTAATCACCATGTCCTGTTGAACCAGCTTTCTAAATATATCTCCAATCTGTCACCTCTCTTCATCCCCACTGCTGCATTCCAAGCCTCTGTCATCTCTAGACTAGAGCACTGTAAGAGTCTCCTAATTACATCCTTTTCTCTAGTCTTCTAATTCATCTTCCTCCTTCCCACCAAAGTGGTTGTTTCCTCTGAAATGCAATCTACCTGTATATGGCCAACTTAAAACTCTTTGAAGAGTCTCTATTGCCTCAAGTTCCAACTTTTTAGCTTAGCAAACTTCTCTGCTGTCTTTTTTCTGTAACTTCCCTTGCACTCTGGATTTCAGAAATACTGATCTGTTGGTAGCTTCCAGGACACATTGATGGATCCCTGATTTTGTGTTTTTCCTCCTAATCTTCCCTCTAAAAGAAAGCCTTTACCCTTTCTCCTTCCCCATATTCTTACCAATGACAGCCTTCAAGATAGTCCTTCATGAGTTTCCAGACACAGCTCAAGGGTTTCCTCCTCTGTAAGCCTTTTCTGAAGCACTCTCTACTTTCCGCAAGGGCAGAATTGACCATGCTCATTTGGGTTTCTACTATACTCATTAGAACCTAAAACACATCTAACTTTTTATCTTACTTGCATTTTAATGTATCTGTACCTCTTTATGAACAGTTTTTTGTTTCCTCCACACCTAGTACCAATTTCGGGCATAGAGTATACCAAATATATTTTGGCTATACGTTTGATTGAGTGACCAAGTGAATAAATAAATGTATATCCCAGAAGAAATTTTTTCTTATTACCATGAGTAGGTTCTTATATTTGGTTTTCCTTTTCACTATCATAAGTCTTTCCTGCTAAATGGTGTTAATGGAGTTAACACTTTATAAGGAATAATTATCGTGTTTTATGTTCTTTCATATCCTTTTTTAAGCCTGCCAGTTTTATTGACTTCAATTTGTGACTTGGATAACACCTCAATAATGTCAGAATTTCAATCAATTCCTATTATAACTTTTAAAGGAATACTTACGGTTTTTGCTATTATCATCTTTAAAATATCTTCTTTCACTTTATTTAGGCACCATTACCATTACTTGCTAATTACAATAAGTACGTGGAGTCAACCTCTTATCACTTCTAACTTAATAATTTCATTTGGTTCCTTTGGGTGCTGTTATTAGAAACTGATATGGGTCATAGATTTGGCAGATTTGATTGCTTGTTTCAAGGTGAAATCTTCTTTACCCCTTACTTTTGAAATTTCATGCAGAATGTATTGAGAGCTGAGCCTTTGCTAAGCGCACACCGGGTAGGAATATGAGATGACTAAGCAGAGCTGCTTACCTGAAGGAGTTTATAATATTGAAGGAAGATAAAACAGTTGCACAGAGAGATGTAACACAAAGATGGCACAAATGCCAGGAGACATGTACAAAGTGCTGTGGAAAGAGAGAAAAGAGACTTATTTCCAGTAAGAGACTAAGTTATGCTTCATGAAAGAGGGCTGTTTTTTTTTTTTAACTGGGTTTTGAAAATTGAATTGATTTCAACAGGTGAAGATTGGAGGAGGACATTCCCTACTGAAAAACATGAATGGTTGGTTGAAGTGGAAAACATTTATGGTGTATGAGAAATGAGTCCAAAGTGCCCAGGAAGCGGGGTGGCACTTCTACAGGATGTTGAAAACTGGAGTGATAGCCATGTTAAGGAAGCCCTTGGATGCCTCATTATCCACTGTGACCCACAGGAGGCTTTTGAACAGGGCAACGAACCTTCTTTCCTTCTGCTGGCAGCTACCCACAGCAGCGTATCATGTTCGCCTTATCTTTTAAGCTCTGCACTTGCAAAGAAATTGCCATGATAACACCTCTGTTTGGAGACCTTCTTCTCTAAGCACTTTAAAATCATGCTCGCTCCTCCACCCCCTTACTCAATCTTTTGCTGCAATGTTTTGCTATTTGAACTACAGCCTCACTTTTTTTTTGTTCCTTTGGGGGCACTGTTGTTAGAAACTAGCTGATACGGAGTATAGATTGTTCTGCATGTATACTCACTGTAATAACGGACACTTACCAAAGTCTTCTAGCTCTCAGCCTGTCATTTGATTTAAATACTGTAATCTCCACTTAATATCTGTTGTGTCATATTAATGATTAACAAGAAATGCACTCTTGAGACTGCCATATTGCTTCTTTTACCTTACTCTTTTTAAATTCAAAGATTCAGATTTCACTCACTTTTTGGCGGGTGGAATACAAATCCTGCTAGACATATCTATGGTGACTCTTTGCTCCCAGTCTGCGTCTTGCTGTTTCATTTATCTTAAAATACTTTTATCTTAAAAATACATTTATCTTAAAAATACTTTTAAAATCAGCTTCATTTAGATATGATTTATATGCCATAAATTCACCTACTTTAACTGTCTATTTCAATGAATTTTTAGTATATTTAAAGAGTTGTGCAACCATCACAATATAATTTTAGAATATTTTCATTGCTCTGAAAAGAAACCTTGTACCTAATTATAGTTATTTCCCATTTCCACTTCCAGTCCTAGGCAACCTTTAATCTACTTAGTCTTTCTTATTACTTGCTTTGTTGGGGGACATTTTATATAAGTGGAATTATACTATGTGTTCTTTTGTGTATATGTTTCACTTAACATAATGTTTTTGAGGTTCATCCATGTTTCAGAATTTCTTTTCTTTTTTATTGCATTGTGTGGATGTAATACATTTTGTTTTTTATTTATATGCCAGTTGATGGACATTTCTAGTTTTTGGCTATTGTGAATAATACTGCTATGAGCATTTGTGTACACATTTTTGTGTGGACATGTTTTCTCTTATTTTGGGTAGATTCCTAGGAGTGGAATTGTTGGGTGATATGATAAAGTTATTTTTAACCTTTTAAAAAAGTACCAAAATGTTTTCCAAATAGATGCACTATCTTACATTACTACCAAAAGTATATAAGGACTCCAGTTTCTCTGCATCTTTTTCAGCGTTTACTATTATGTGTCTTTCTTACAGCCATTTTAGTGGACGTGATGGTAGGTATCTCATTGTGGCTTTGATTTGCATTTCACTAATGACTAATGATGTTGAACATTTTATCATATATTTATTGGCCATTTATATATTCTATGAAAAAAATGTGAATTCAAATCCTTTGATCATTTTTAATTGTCTTATTTGTCTTTTTATTATTGAGTTGTAAGAGTTTTATGCGTGATCTGGTTACATGCCCCTTATCAGATACATAATTTGCAAATATTTTCTCCCATTCTCTGGGTTTTATTTTAAATCTCTTGGTGGTGTCATTTAACATCTCAAAATTTTAAAATTTTGACAAAATCCAATTCATCAATTTTTTCTTTTATTGGTGTGCTTTTAGCATTCACTTACTTTTTTGAAGTGTGGATCAGATTAACTTATGACAACTCTATTTGCTACATTTAAGATAATATAACAAATGGAGGCCTCTATCAATTTAATTGCAAGGTGATCAGGTCTGCTTCCCCCAAAACATCAGTTGATCTACTGTGGATTTCTTGAAATCTGAGTAGTGAACTAGAAATTACTTTCAGTGTTGGGGGTTCAATGCCTCCACAAGCTATCTCCTTTTTCTTCTTATTATCCTGTCTTTACCCTTGAAGCAGTAAGTGACCTCAGTCCTGGGAGACTCAGAGCATATTATCGTCCCAGCTCCTGGAGGGTTCTAGGGTATCACTCACAGTATATTCAAAGATAATCTATTACCCTGATATTGTTGGAAACAGACTATTTCAAGCCTGCCCTCCTTGACTTTGTCCAGGTCTCCAGAACTCAAAGCAACAGAATTAAGTTATGAAAGAGCCTGGGCTAGGAGCCAGAAAGCCTGGGTTCTAATGTTGAATCTGCATTTTCCTTACTTTCTTTCTTTCTTTTCTTTTTCTTTCCATCATTTTTGTTGTTGTTGTTGCTGAGACAGGATCTTGATCTGTTGCCCAAGCTGGAGTGCAGTGATGTCATCATAGCTCACTACAACCTTGAAATCCTGGGCTCAAGCAATCCTCCTGCCTCAGCTTCCTGAGTAGCTGGAACTAAAACCACACCATCATGCCTGTACGATTTTTCTGTTTTTTGCGGAGATGAGGTCTTCCTCTTGCTCAGACTGGTCTCAAGAGATCCTCTTGCCTTGGCCTCCCAAAGTGCTAGGATTATAGGTGTGAGCCACTACACCCGGCCTTGCATCTTTCTTGCTTTCTGACCTAGACCAAATTACTTAATCTTACTGTAATTTAACTTTCTCATTTAGAAAATGAGGTTTTGGATGTCTAATGTTTCTCCTTTCAAGTAGTGGTTCTTTAAAGGGAAAGATTTCCTCCCTCCTGTTTGTTCCTGCACTCTCCCACTGTCACTGCCCCGGGGACATTGTAATGTCTAGACATACTTTAAGTCATTACAATGAGGGGGTGCTATTCACAGAGTGGATAGAGACCAAGGATGCCACTAAACATCCTCTAATGCCATAAGACAGCTCTCAACAACAAAGGATTGTCTGGCCCCAGGTGTCAATAGTGCTGAGTTTGAGAAACCCTGCTTGGAAGCATAATTTTAATTAATATTTTGTTAGGAAATTCTCCTCTTTTGCTTTATCCAAGTACTTCCTTTTTCCCAAAGCTCGGCTCTACAGTGGAACCTTCTTTGTCCATCCTAATTCATAATAATTAATTTTTTAAGTTTCTGAATTCCTATGGCACTTATTATTATGTCATTATTAAGTATAGTGTAATAAAAACAAAAATATAAATGTAGACACTTTTTAAAATAAGAAGTATATATTTGTAGGCTAATCAATTAAAATATTACAATTTATAAGATAGTCATTTTTGTCATCAAAGTAATTCTGGACATTATACACATTCTGTATCTCAGCTCGTCTCCTTGAGATACCTGTAGTATCCATCACAGCTAAAATAAAGTGGAGGCAAAAATTTTGCCAATTTTCATGTCAGGGTCATCTGAGGATCTTTCCTAGGCCCACTGAATTCCGAGGTGTTCACTGGGGACCAAATCCAGAAAAAAGAAAAAGTCTCAGATGGTTCCATTCAGAGTAATAGAAAACCTACCCAGGCTTACTTAGTGACAGGTCAGTCAAAGACATAAAGGTGGGGCTGAGTGGAGATTTCGTGGCAAGACTACTCCATGGTATATACATGGAATTCATTTTCTAGATTAAATTTTTTACACTTTGTCTGTGTATATCGCCCTCTTTTAACATCTCTCTATCACTCCACCACATTGTTTAGATTATAAATTATTATCTTTGCCAAAATATAAGCCAGCTTAAGAAACACAATCCAGAGATCATCATTGGAGTCACTTGTGAAAGCATTAAACAGCACCAGGTGCAGGACTGACCCCTTGAGGACCACTATTCAATATGCCCCCAAGGCTGACATTTAACCATTGATGACTTCTGAGTAGAGCCCTCTGACCAATATTACATCAATCAATAGTGTTCTTCCAAACCCACATCCCTAGAATCACTTCCTCTCTTTGGAGCTGACCCCATTTATTCTCATTAGCTGTTTGACTCAGATAGAATAGCTAAAATTTAAAGGTAACTCCAAATGACTGATAAAGAGTATGAGTATATATTTACATGTGACTCAGACTGACTTATAAGGAGTTTAGACTCAACTGCATGACAGGCATCAGTTGGTGAACAAACATTAAAAATATGATGACTTTTCAGTTCTCATTTTACCTTAACAAGTTACTCAGAGAATCTCTGTCCTTCCCCTTTTGTGGAAACTTCTTTCCTAATTGTCTTCATTAAGCTTTAATTTGACCCTATGGCCTCTGTAAGTGTATGTGTGTGTTTGTGTGTGTGTGTGTGTGTGTGTGTGTGTACACAAAGAGATTAATCTGTACAATTAGCATTGGATATGATATTCTCTCTGTGGAATATCCACTACTCAATATTATAATTTTACCAAATAAGTCCAATCAGAAGATTTTCCACTTTACTCATTTATTTAATTGTAATTTGATAAAATATTTTTATAAATCAATCAAAAGATGTTGTTATTAATATATTTTATTTTTTAGAGCAGTTTAGAGTTTACAGAAAATTGGAATAGAAAGTACAGAGAGTTGCTATATGCTCTCCATTTCTCCTCCTCTCCAGTTTCCCCTATTAAAAAATATTAACATCTTGTACTGCTATGGCACATTTGTTGCAACAGATAAACCAATATACATTATTACTGACTAATGTCCATAGTTTACAGTAGAATTCACTCTTTTTGTTGAACATTTTTGTGGGTTTTGCAAATACATAAAGTTCTGTGTCCAAAAATACAGTGTTAGACAAAATATAGATGTACCTTGGAGATACTGTGAGTTTGGTTCCAGACCACCAAAATACAGTGACTATCACAATGAAGGAAGTCACAAGAATTTTTTGGTTTCCTAGTACATATAAAAGTTATGTTTACACTGTACTGTAGCCTACTAAGTGTGCAATAAAATACTTCATTGCTAAAAAATGCTAACAATCATCTGAGCCTTCAGTAAGTCCTATTTTTTTTGCTGGTGGAGGGTCTTGGCTCAGTGTCGATGGCTGCTGACTGAGCAGCACGGTGGTTGCCAAAGGTTGGTGTGCCTGTGGCAATTTCTTAAAATAAGACAACAATGAAGTTTGCTACATCTATTGACTCTTCCTTTCATGAAATATTTCTCTATAGCATGAGATGCCATTTAATACCATTTTACTCACAGTAAAACTTCTTTCAAAACTGGAGTCAATCCTCTCAAACCCTGCTGATGCTTTATGAACTAAGTTTATGTGATATTCTCAATTCTTTTTTGTCATTTGAACAAGGTTCATGGCATCTTCATTAGTAGAGTCCACTTCAAGAACCACTGTATTTGCTCATTTTCAAGAAGCAATTCCTCATCCATTGAAGTTCGATCATGAGATTGCAGCTATTCAGTCCCACTTCAGTCTCCACTTTTAATTCTAGTTCCCTTGGTAGTTCCATCGTCTCCATTATTTCCTCCACTGAATTCCTGAAACTTTCAATGACGTCCATGAGGGTTGAAATCAACTTCTTCCAAATTCCTGTTAATGTTGATAGTTTGGCCTATTCCTATGAATCAAGAATATTCTTTTTTTTTTTTTTGAAACAGAATCTCACTCTGTTGCCCTGGCTAGAGTGAATGCCGTGGCGTTAGCCTAGCTCACAGCAACCTCAGACTCCTGGGCTCAAGTGATCCTACTGCCTCAGCCTCCTGAGTACCTGGGATTACAGGCATGCGCCACCATGCCCAGCTAATTTTTTTCTATATATTTTTAGTTTTCCAGATAATTTCTTTTTATTTTTTTTAGTAGAGACGGGGTCTCGCTCTTGCTCAGGCTGGTGTCGAACTCCTGAGCTCAAACAATCCGTCCGCCTCGGCCTCCCAGAGTGCTAGGATTACAGGCGTGAGCCACCGCACCCGGCCCAAGAATATTCTTAATGACATCTAGAATGGTGAATCTTTTTCAGAAAGTTTCAATTTATTTTGCCAAGATTCATCAGAAGAATCACTCATTACAAAATGTATTTCTTAAATAATAAGATTTGAAAGTTAAAATTTCTTCTTGATCCATGGGCTCCAGAATGGATGTATTAGCAGGCATGAAAAAACTTTAATCTCTTTGTACATCACCATCAGAGCTCTTGGATTAGCGAGTGCATTGTAAATGAGCAATGATATTTTGAAAGGAATATTTTTTTCTGAACAGTAGGTCTCAAGAAAGGGCTCAATATATTTAGTAAACTATGCTGTAAACACATGTGCTGTCATCAAACTTTGTTGTTCCACTTGTAGAGCACAGGCAGAGTATATCTGACGTAATTCTTAAGGGCTCTAGGATTTCCACACTGGTAAATAAACATTAGCTTCGGCTGCATTAGTACCTAACAAGGGAGTCAGCCTGTCTTTTGAAACTTTGATGCCAGGCATTGACTTCTCCTCTCTAGCTATGAAAGTCCTAGATAGCCCCTTCTTCCAAAAGAAGGTTGTTTGTATCTTCACTGAAAGTCTGTTGCTTAGTGAAGCCACCTTCATCAATGATTTTAGGTAGGTCTTCTGGATAATTTGCTAGAGCTTCTTCATCAGCACTTTTTGCTTCATCTTGTACTTTTATGTTATGGAAACAGTTTCTTTCTTTAAAACTCATGAACCAACCTCTCCTAGCTTCAAATTTTTCTTCAGTAGGTTTGTGCAGCTCTCTCCTCTCTCAGCTTTCATAGAATTGAAGAGAGTTAGGGCATTGTTCTGTATTAGACTTTGGCCTAAGGAAACTTTATGGCTGGTTTGATCTTCTATCCAGACCACACAAACTTTCTCTGTATTAGCAAGGAGGCTGTTTCACTTTCTCATCATTCATGTGTTCACTGAAGTGTCACTTTTAATTTTCTTCAAGAACTTTTTCTTTGCATTTGTAAGCTGCCTGTTTGGCTCACGAAGTCTAGCTTTTGGCTGATCTTGGCTTTTGATATGACTTCCTTGCTAAGCTTAATCTTAGAAGCTTTGTTACTATAGCTTTGTAGTATATTTTGAATTCATCTAGTGCGAATCTGCCAGCTTTTTTCTTTTTGGTCAGGATTGCTTTGGCCAACATGCTCCTTGACAACCAATGGCTCAATAAAAAAAATTAAGAAGGAAATTTTTAAAAATTTTGAAACAAATTAAAATAGAATCACAACATACCAAAACCTGTGGAATACAGAAAAAGTGGTACTAAGAGGAAAATTTATGGCAACAAACACCTACAACAACAAAAAATAAAAAATAAAAAAGAATCCAGTAAACAACCAATGATGCACCTCAAATAACTAGTAAAGCAAGAACAAACCACATCTAGATTAGTAGAAGGAATGAAATAATAAAGATCAGAGCAGAAATAAAAATAATTGAGACTAAAAAAAACAAAAGATAAACAAAACAAAAAAATTGTTTTTGAAAAGATAAAAATTGACAAATCTTTAGCTAGACTAAGAAAAAAAGAGAGAAGACTCAAATAAAAAATGAAAAAGAAGATATTACAACTGATACCACAGAGATACAAAGTACCATTAAAAACTATTACGAACAACTATATGCCAACAAATTGGAAAACCTAGAAGAAATGGATACATACAACCTACCAAGATTGAACCATGGAGAAATAGAAAACCTGAACAGACCAATAATGAGTAATGACATTGGATCAGTAATAAAAAATGTCCCATCAAAGAAAAGCACAGGACCTGATAGATTCACTGCTAAAGTCTACTAAACACTTAAAAAAGAACTAATACCAGTTTTGCTCAAACTATTTAAAAAATTTAAAAAGAGAGAATACTTTTAAACTCATTCTGTAAAGGATACCATAATTCAGATACCAGAAAAAGACACAACAAAAGAAAGAAAATTATGGGCCAATATCCTAGATGAAAACAGATACAAAAATTTTCAATAAAATACCAGTAAACAGAATTCAACACGCATTAAAAAATAATCCACCATAAGCAAGTGAGATTCATCCTAGGGATGCTAGGATGGTTCAACATATGCAGATCAATAAATGTGATACAAGACATCAACAGAATCAAGGACAAAAACCATATGATCATTTCAATAGGGGCAGAAAAAGCATTTGATAAAATTCAACATCACTTCATGACAAAACCTCTCAACTAATTGGGACATACCTTAATACAATAAAGGCCATAATGTGATAATCTCACAGATAATATCATATTCAATAAGGAAAAATTAAAAGCTTTTCTTCTATAATCAGAAACAAGAAAAGGATGACCACTCTTATCACCTTTGTTTTATTTTAATAGATTTAGGGGCTATAAATGAATTCCATTACATGTATATATTGTATAGTGGTGGAGTCTGGGATTTTGGTGTACCCATCACACTTTTGTCACTTCTACTCAACATTATACTGGAAGGCCTAGCCAGAGCTACTGGGCAAGAGAAAGAAATGAAGGTCATCCAAATTGTAAAAGGAAAGTAAAATTACATAGTATAGACATTTTAACAATATTAATTCTTACAATTCATGAGCATGGAATATCTTTCCATTTTTTGGATCCCCTTGAAGTTCTTCATCAGTGTTTTATAGTTTTGCTTGTAGAGCTCTTTCATTTTTTGATTAAATTTATTATGGTTATTTTATTTTTGTAGTTATTGTAAAGGGGATTGCTTTCTTTATTTCTTTTTCAGATTGATCACTGTTAGCATGTAGAAACACTATTGATTTTTATATGTTGATTTTGTATCCTGCAACTTTACTAAATTCATTTATCAATTCTGAGAGTTTTTTGGCCTATATTACCCAAAGCAATCTACAGATTCAATGAAATTCCTTTCAAAATACCAATGATAATCTAGAAAAAATAGAAAAAAAAAATCCCAAAATTCATATGGAATCAAAAAAGACCCCGAGTACCAAAGCAATTTTGAGCAAAAAGAATGAAGCTGGAGGCATCATACTACCTGATTTCAAATTATATTACAGAGCTGTGGTAACCTAAACAGCATGGTACTAGAACAAAAACAGACACATAGAACAATGGAACAGAATAGAAAAGTCAGAAATAAATCCATGCACTTGCAGCCAACTGATTTTTGACAAACGTACCAAGAATATAAACGTGTCCTGGTGAAAGGACAATCTCTTTAATAAATGGTGCTGGGAAAACTGGATATCCATATGTAGAAGAATGAAACTAGATTCCCGCCTTTTACCATATACAAAAATCAGCTAAAAATGGATTGGAGACATAAATCTAAGACCCAAAACTATGAAACTACTAGAAAAAAGCATGGGGAAATGTTATAGGACATTTGTCTGGACAAAGATTTTTTGGGTAAGATCTTGAAAGCATAGGCAATAAAAGCAAAAATAGACACAGGATTTAATCAAACTAAAAGTCTTCTTCATAACAAAGGAAATAATTAACAAAACAAAGAGACAACCTATGTAATAGGAGAAACTATTTGTGGACTATCCATCAGATGAGGGATTAATAAACAGAATATCTAAGGATCTCAAACAACTCAGTAGCAAAAAACAAATCATCTGGTTTAAAAATGGGCAAAAGACCTGAAAAGACATTTCTCAAAAGAAGACATACAGGCCAATAGGTCTGTGAAAAAATGCTCAGCATCACTAATCATTAGAAAAATGCAAGTCAAAAACCACAATTAGGTATCATCATCTTACCCTAGTTAGAAGGGCTATTATCAAAAAGACAAAAAATAACAGATGCTGCCAAGGATGTGGAGAAAGTGGAATGCTTGTACTTTGTTGGTATAAAGTAGTACAGCCATTATGGAAAATGGTATGGAAGTTCCTCAAAACATTAAAAATAGAACTACCATATGATTCAGCAATCTCACTACTGGGTATATATGCAAAGAAAATAAAATCAGTATGTGGAAGAGACACATGCACTCCAATGTTTATTGCAGCATTATTTATAGTAACCAAGATATGAAATCAATTTAAGTGTCCATAAAGGGATGAATTGATAAAGAAAATGTGATGTGTAATACACAATGGAATACTATTCAGTCTTAAAAAAGAAGGAAATTCTGTTGCAACAACATAGATGAACTTGGGGGATATGTTGAGTGAAATAAGACAGGCACAGAAAGAAAAATACTATATGATCACACCTATATGTGGAGTTTAAAAAATTTAATCTCATGGAACTAGAGAGTTGAATAATGGTTACCTGAAGCTGTGAAGGGAAGGGAGACAGGAGAATGAAGAGAAGATGATTCATAGAAAAAAAATAATAGCCATTTAGAATAAGTTCTAGTATTCGATAGCACAGTATAGAAATTATAATTAATAATAATTTATTGTATATTTTAAAATAGCTAGAAGAAAATAATTGTAGTATTCACAACACAAAGAAAAGATAAGTGTTTGAGGTTATGGATATCTCAATTACCCAGATTTGATCATTACACATTGTATAAATGTACCAAAATATCCCGTGTACCCCCAAAATATGTACAGCAATGATATATCAATAAAAAATACAAAAGAAAGATTGTGTTGGCTATTCAGGGTCTTCTGTGGTGTCATATGAATTTTCAAATTGTTTTCTCTATTTCTATGAAGAATGCCTTTGGTAGTTTGACAAGGATTGCATTGAATCTGTAGATTTCTATGAGCAATATGGAAATTTAAACAATATTAATTCTTCCAATTCATGAGCATGAAATATCTGTCCATTTATTTGTTTCTTCTTCCATTTCGTTCATCAGTGTTTTATAGTTTTCAGTGTAAAGATCTTTCATCTCCTTGGTTAAATTTAAGTATTTTATTATTTTTTTTTGTAACTGTTGCAAATGAGATTGTTTTCTTGGTTTCTTTTTCAGATAGTTCACAGTTACCATATAGAAATTCTACTAATTTTGCATGTTGATTTTGTATCCTAAAACTTTACTAGATTTGTTTATTAGTTCTAACAGTTTTTTGGTGTTTAGATTTTTCTATATAAAAGATCATGTCTGTAAACAGGAACATTTTCTTTTCCAAATTGGATGCCTTTTATTTCTTTCTCTTACCTAACAGCTCTGGCTAGGAGTTCCAGTACAATGTTGAATAAAAGTGACAGGAGTGGGCATGCTTGTTCCTATTCTTAAAGGAAAAGCTTTCAGTTTCTCCCTATGAAAATGATATCAGCTGTGGGATTTTCATATATGATCTGTATTGTGTTGAGGTACATTCTTTCTGTACTTAATTTGTTGAGTGTGAGTGTTTTTATCATGAGAGGATGTTGAATTTTGTCAGATGCTTTCTCTGTATTTCTTGATATAATCATATGGTTTTTGTTCTTCATTCTATTGATGCGATGTATCATGTTTATTAATTTGCACATGTTGAACCATTCTGACATCCCTGGGACGAATCCCATTTGATCATGGTGAATTATCTTACTAATGTGCTGTTGAATTTGGTTTATTAGTATTTTGTTGAGGATTTTTGCATCTATGCTGATCAGGGATATTGTTCTGTAGTTTTCTTTTTGTGTTATGTTCTTGTCTATCTTTGATATCAGGGTAGTGCTGGTCTCATAAAATAAGTTTAGAAGTATTTCCTCTTCTTGAATTTTTTGGAAGAGCTTGAGAAAAATTGGTGTTAGTTCTTCTTTAGATGTTTGGTAAAATTTAGGCATCAAGACATCTCTCTGTTCCTGGGCCTTTCTGTAATGGAAGACATTTTATTACTTATTCAACTTCCTTACTCTTTATTGGTTTGTTCAGATTCTCTATTTATTCATAATCTAATCTTGATATATTGCATGTATTAAGGAATT
Source organism: Avahi laniger (assembly GCA_963575035.1). NCBI lineage: Eukaryota > Metazoa > Chordata > Mammalia > Primates > Indriidae > Avahi > Avahi laniger. The sequence goes on along the minus strand of CAUYSK010107676.1, from coordinate 56,784 downwards.
TATCCATTTATCCTTTTGGTGGATTGAGCACTTGATCATTGTGTAATGACCTTCTGTGTCTCTTTTTATGGTTTTTGACTTGAAGTCTGTTTTATCTCATGTAGTTATAGTTATTCCTGCTGTCTTTTGGTTTCAATTTGAATGAAATATCTTTTTCTATCCCTTCACTACCAGTCTATGTGTGTCCTTACAGGCAAAGCTAGTCTTTTGTGGGCAGCATATAGTTGGGTCTTTTTTTTTTTTATCCATTCAACCATCTATGTCCTTTATTGGATAATTTAATCCATTTACATTGAAGGTAATTATTGATAGGTAAGGACTTACTACTGCTCTTTTGTTAACTGTTTTCTATTTGTTTTGTAGATTTTTTGTTCCTTTCTTCCTATCTTTCTGTCTTTCTTTGTGATTAAATTGTGAGTTTTATACTCTCATATGTTTTCATGTTATTCATTAATGCCATTTTCTTTTACCTTGAAGAACTCCCTTAAACATCTCTTATAAGACAGGTCTAGTGTGGATGAACTCCCTCAGTTTTTTTTTGTCTAGGAAAGTTTTTTATCTCTCCTTCATTTCTGAAGGAGAATTTTGCTGGGTACCATGTTCTTATTTGGCAGTTTTTAACTTTTACCAGTTTGAATATATCATCCCACTCTCTCTTGGCCATTAAGATTTCTGCTGAGAAGACTCCTAGGCATATTAGAATTCCCTTACTCATTATTGGTTTCTTTTCTCTTGCTGATTTCAGAATCCTCTCTTTGTCTTTAATTGTTGACAGTTTGATTAAATGTCATGGGATAGTCTTTTTTTTCTCCCCCTCCCCCACTAAGTCCGAGTTTCAAATACGTCCATCCTTCAGGTGGTGCACATTGCACTCTTTGTGTATGCATATACCCGTCCCCTCATGGGATAGTCTTATTTCAATTGAATATAATTGGATACTTTTAATCTTCCTGTACCTGTATATCTATATTTTTCTCTAGGTTTAGAAAGTTTTCTGCTACTGTTTCCTTTTCATAAATATCTCAGTTGTATTTTTATAAGTCCGCTTCTGACACATATCCATATTAATTTGAGATTAGCTATCTCAAAGTATATAGAAATTACCTGTATTTGCCTATAAATTTATTAAATTCTGACAAAAGAAGACTTAATATATCAATATTTAACATATCAACATAATAGAACTTTTTCCAACTTTTTAAAGTATTTTTTCCTACCTAAGCCAATTTCTATTTGACATTTTGGTTACATGCACATATAAAAATAGACATATTCCTCAACTAACCATGTGATAAATCAGCATAAATGTCTTTTTTTCTGGACATAATTAAAGTTTCAGAGGCAAAGTGGTTTAAATGAGACCAAATAAGCTAACCACCTTATGAAATAAACTAGAAAAAAATCAAGAAGTATTAAAGATGTTAAAAATTAATTCCATAAACCTTTCTCTCTCTCGTATCTTTTAAATATACAAGTATGCACTATGGGTATGTGTGAATTAAAATACTCCTAACCTAGACTGTGAGGTGCTATGGACAGGGCTATTGTTAATCAATGAAAGGTCCTGGGGCAAAAAAGAGAGGTAGCACAGGTGAGCAGAGGGCACCTGTCCTTTATCAAGATATCCACATAAACTTACTGAAGAGGTAAAGTAGATTATCTAAATCTCAATGGGCTTGGATATTTTCCTGGGACTTCAAATGATGTTTTACTTTATTATGTTTTATTTCATTGTTCTGCATGTTGTTTGTTCCACTATTATTTGTAATTGAGGCAAAGTTGTAGGTTCAACTAGTCTACGAATGCTTAATATATTCCATAAACCATTTGAAACAAAGATTTTTATTTATTCTTCTGCCAAACTAGTTGATTTCCATCTACAATATTTTTTAAAGATAAGAAACAGAAAGTCAACTGAAGAAATAGTTGGGCTCTTGGGCTATGAAACATTATTACACTTTAGCACATGGACTGCAAAATGCGGAGCCTTGATGGTCTTTTTCCTGATACTTTCCTAAAATACATGCACTCTGAGACCGCGTTCTAATATAGGACCTTATTTAGCCATTTAAAACTTCAAAGCAGTGAATGTCCTCTTGGTTAACCTTTCTTTCCTTCTCACAGTCTCTTATGGGTTTCTACCCACTCCTAGTTCCTCTCTTACAAGTCCCCCCAATGCTTCTTTCTTCTACAGGGGGGCTTCATGGCCACTAGTCCCCAGAGTCCCAAGACTTTAGCAAGATGAAAACATATTGACTCTGTTCGATAATAACAATAATAAAAAAGGCTTTAACCAACATACTAGTACTCTTAGGAGGAGAGAGGTTTTCTTTCTGCCCTGGGAAAATCAGTAAACATAAACACAATTGAATTTTGAATTAAACATGTGAGTTGAACTTTTCATATCTTGTTTCTAATCTGCTACATAGTTTTCCAATCTGTGAAGTTTAAGGAGATCATCAGTTCCTTATATGCTCCTCTTTTCAGGATCAAGTAGAAATGCAAACCCTTCCATCATCCTTCTGGATCATTATTGCCTCATCACTGTTCAACAGAAGTCTCTGCAATGATTGAGATGTTTCATATCTGTGGTTATCAAACACTTGATATGTGGCTAGGGTCACTGCAATGCTAAATTTGTATTTTTCAAAAGTCTAATAAATTTAGATTTACATTTAAATAGCCACATGTGGCTAGTAGCTATTATATTGGAAAACACAAGCTTTGGTGTTCTAGAAAACAACTTAATAGCATATATCAAGAATCTAAAAATGTTAATTATTTTCATTTTAAGAAATATATTCCATAGCAAAATAGTAAAAGATTCACATACAAGAATATTTACCTCAGTGTTTGCATTCTAAATAAGATGGGAAGAGTCAAATAAATTATGGTACATTCCATGACTGTTAAAATATTGGTTTAGAATAAAATTTAAATTTAAATGAAATGGGTTACTGCTTATGTTATTAAGTAAATATACATAAATTCAAACTTTCTGTAGTGTTATACCAAATTTAAATATATATAATTAAAATAAAATAATTGAAGAAAATTAACCAAAATATTAATGGCTTTATTTTTTAATGGAGTATACAAGTGATTTTCATTTCTTTGTATTTTTCTTGTAATTTAAAGATTTTACACAGTGCATAGGAATTATTTTTCAATGGAAAAATCCCTAATAAATGTTATTTTTAAAATGGTGGTAAATATTATAGAAAGCTTGAAAATAAAGATGGAGAAAAGAGCATTAGATTTCACAACTAGAAGGTCAATGTTGGAATTTGATAGTGCAGATTAAGGTAGACAGTGTCAGAAGCTGATCAAAAGGGATTGGAGAGTGAGTGGGGAGTAGAGATCCAAAAACATTAGGTTCCGACTGTCCCTTCAGAAAATATGATTCTGAAAGGAAGGAGGAAAATACATCATAATCATATCATATTTTGAATATCTGCTGAGTATTGTACTTGAAGTTTTACATTTAACAGACAAAACAATGAAGTGTTGTAATGTCCACTGTAAAAAGAAAACCGAGGCTTAGAGAAACTGCGTAATTTGTCTTACAAAAATAAAGCATCTGGCACAAAAACTTGGTGACTTTTCACCATGCTTCACTGTCTCCTACAGGTTGGTAAGTAAGGTCAGGTAAATGATGTCTTTTTTTTTTTTTTTCAGCTAGTGCAAACTCATCCAAGCAAGGAGGAAAGAAGTACACGGCACTGTGTTCTCCTACATATTTCATTTCCTTGTCAGTAGGGCAGAGATGCTAATATATGAGTCTGGACTCACGCTAGCCTGGACTCAAATCCTTCTGCGCCATCTTATAGCCACTGCACAACTGTAGGTGCACTATTTACCCCGCCAGCCTCAGTTTTCCTCCTTTGTCTATTGCAGATAATAGTATAACATCTACCTCAGAGAGCTGTTATGAAGATTAGGAGTATAATATATGTAAACATACAATTCCTGCACAAAATGACCCTGATACATATTTGATATAGTTGTTGGTACTGTTTTTGTTATAATATGACTGAGTTATGCTGGATTTCTTGGAGGTGGTAGAGGGTCTTGATCTATTACATTTTTAGAAACATGCTATGTTTTAGTATGCAAAGACAAAATTTTAGTCACTGGCTGAATTGTCCCCTCAACAAACATCTGTTAATGCCACCTATAATACTGTCTTCTATGGTCCGTGAACTCTACTAAAAGTTTTACACATTTCATTGAATTTGCTCTTCATTATGTTATGTTGTCTCCTACCTCATGACTTTCTATGGGACATTGCAACATAAGCAATTCCCCTCATATACCATTCAGAAAAAGTGAAGGCACAGGCTTCTCCAAGTGTGTTCTATGGGAAGCTACTCCTCACAGATGCTACCCAAAAGGGATTCTACAGTCAAATATGCTTGAGAGATAAGTAATGCTTTTGCCTCTTAGACTATTGCAATGTATGGTGATATTTACAGGTTCTGAGAAGACTTGTTGAGATCTTTTAACTCAGACTTTTCCCAAATAGCAACTACAACAGAAAAAAAATCACTATAAATACCTTAAGGAAGTAAGGTTTATGGAACTTTGTGGAGGTGGTAATTTAGGCTATATCTCTTACCTTATAAGCAAACATCTGTATCCTTTATAGAGCCCTCTTTTTAAGAGGAAGAGGCATGGAGGGATGATGACATCTGCTCTGTATTTGGAATATTTCTAATGAAAATGACACAAGCTTGGCATAGTGGACACGGCAGTAGGAGAAGCTGAGAAGCTGGTGAAGTGGTATATAGTGCAGAACCAGAAAACAGCAAAGCCGTAGAAGATTGCATTGTTTGGATAAGAGGGTAATCACTAAAAGTTTAGGTCAAGCCCTTGTAAAGTTTCAGGAAGATGATACCATTACAAAGTTTTTACAAAAGATATACACAATTATCGTTATACTAATATTAAATAATTCACACGGTTTATATTATTTTGCTTGGTTTTACTCTATCTTAAGCTTAATTAAAATTCCCCTTAGTAATTTTTTTAAATTCTCCCAATATTCTAAAATTTGGCTTTACAATATTACCTGCCTTATGAAATAACCCTTTTGAAATCACTAAAAACAATTTTAAGCAGTCCGCAGTATTTAATTGCATGATTGGTTTTCAGTGATACTGTGGTCATGACCTAAATTTTCTTATCAAGTGTAATGAATCTTTTCTGTCTGGTTAATTATTGCAATTTGATGAATATCTGTTTAAGGTAATGAAATTGAAGTAATTATAACACGTTCCCCTTTAATGTTGTGATGTAATATTCTAGAAGATGATTAAATGATAAAAAGGCATATTTCGGGGATGTCCCTCCCTATTCTCATGCCACCTCTTTTGCACTAGGGCTCTTTAAGTTTTCTAATTGTCATGTAATCAGACTTTCCAGGAGGTGGTAAATGCTCCTTTGGATGATGAGTCACACATCAAAACTGTAGTCAATAGCTCAAACACGCTGCCCCTCAAAGGAAAATAAAAAAGGCCAGAATGGGGAGAGATGGGATTGGGCAGCATAGTTGCCCAGTGTGTTCCAGGGCTGCGCACCAGGTGTGGTCCGGGATCCTTCAGTGTCAGTGTCGGGACAAGCATGGTGGGACACAGAGAGAGGACTCCCAGGCACTAATGAGTAATGTGCCTGTCCTAGGAGGGAGGGGGCTGGGGATAGCCAGGATCAGAAGTGTTCGGGGATTTGCTTTCTTTTCCTCTCTCCCGCCAACCCAGATTTTACAATGCATGCCTCCTGTTTTCCTACAGTACAGTTACAAAAAAGAAAATTAACTAAGATTTGCTTTCTAATTAAATGTGGTACCACTTAGGAAGATCTATGCTAATCTGAGGCCAAATCTGCCGCCCTCAGCTTTACAAGATGCTGGCCCCAGCAGAGCCTGTAAAGCTCTCGATAAGAGAGGCGAGGAGCAAGGTGCAGGTCCCTCAGCGATAACCTCCCGACTCCGACATTATGGCTCTTTCTGCTGGAATTGAGTTCTACATCTTACTCGATGGGTTATTGTCACAGATGAGTAATGAACGCACCCTGCCCCCTGCCGAGTCCCAGGGTACGGAGAGGCGGTCGGTCAGGCCACCGGGAGGCCCAGCTGCAGGCCCGGGCGGGGCAGATAAAGGGGAGGCAGTTAAAGGAACAGGGACACTGGTGACCGCTCAGGACTAGCTGTGGGGATCAGCCACAGGACGGGCCTGTGGGCTGGGCCCGGAGTGGTGCATTAATCACAATGTTCCCTGGGCTAATGGGCAGCGCGGAGAGAGCAGCCCGGACCGGCAGAACAAAGGCAGAAATGATGAAGAGGGCACCTCCGCCAGTTGGGAGTTTACAGGGTTGGTTTGGGGAAGGTGAAATAAAATATATGACAAGTTACCACAAACATAAACTGCAGGCGGAAGGCATGAATAGGTAGCGTGCTCAGGGTAGTCTGTTTTTATTCCTCCCAGTGTTCCTTCGCAAAATAGACCTGGACTTGTGTCACTTGGATGTCTGATTTCTTTGCAGCCTCCTAAGGAGCTCAGCTTGAGGGTGAAGGGCGTCCTTTCTGAGGAACAACGCTGCAGGCTAGATATGAGTCCTATTAAGTGTCTGGTTATAATTTCAAAAGTATTGTTTGAGCTGACTCTTAAGATATAACAGGAGACATAATTAACTACGTTTCTTTAAAAAATTACAATCTAATTGATTTATTGAAAAGATCTTCATTAAAAAAAAAAAGAACTTGACCAGAGTGTCTATAGTGGATTCTGATGCCCCACTTGAATTCTGATGAACCACTTGACAGTTCCCTCCTGAGTTTCCTGGGATGGGGGGTGGGAAGAGGGAGAGAGAGAAACGAGGAGGAGGAGGAGGGGTGGGGAGAGGAGGAGAACAAGGAAGAGGAGGAAGAGGAGGAGGAAACATTCCTCTAGCCAAGCACAGCAAAACTTGAAGAGCAGAAATTGAAAATATGTGATCTATTTCTCTGAGCTTAAAATACTGCATAGTTTTTAGGAATAATGATTTAGAGGAAGGTGAACCAATTGACATTAAACAAAATATTTTTATATCAATTGTATTGCAACTGAACTATAAAATGAGGTGATTTATTCATAATCCTTTTTATGCAGAAACATTTTTATAATATCCTTCACATTTTGCCAAACAATAGCTCTAATGCTTGTTTAGAAAACGTTTTAAGTCAGAAATTCTTGGAGAAAAAGGAGGGGGAAGGATAGAACCAAAGAGTAAGTAGTAAGTAGAGTAATTAGTTGCAGCTGGGCAAACTAGGCGATCTAAAGTTTTCTGTCAAACCAAGAGCAACTCCTGAGGGCATCGAGGCTGAGTGACACAGTGTGATGCTCTTTCTGTCTAGCCAGTCACTCAGACCTGAATAGGAATGTCTTTCTTTTTCTTTGCAATGAAGAAATTGTATTTAAGATATCTAGATATCTGAGAGAGCCATGTTTTCATTTTATGATCCAGTTTCTGTTTTTAAAATTACCTTGCTTCTATTTTTATTTTTAGTAACTGTAGTATAATAATATCTCCATCACCACCCCCGAATTCTGTGCTGTTAGGAGAGCGTTGTAAAGACATCAAACTAGTTGTCAGCAGACCTAAGAATCTAGTCTTGCTTTGCCAATTACCAATTGCTTGGCCTTTGGCAAGTGGTTTCAGCTAGGTGTAGTAGCAACCTCCTTTTTCTCATCTGTAAAATGTAGACTTGGGGTTTCATTGATTCTTTGCTCATTCCCCTCAAATGCAATTAAACTACAAAATCTACATATGTCTCCACTTGCCTTTGAACAAGGGATTCAGAAATGTAGATTAAATATTTATCATGAATTAAATATGTCACCTATTCCAATAATAATAGTTATACTAAACTCGTATGTATGGTATATGAGATGAAGTATCCTAGTGCCTTAAATATAGGGAAATCTTAGGTTTTCAGATGACAGAGCATTTCAGCAACTGCAAAATTAAAACATCAATTACTATAAATTATGGCCTCTAATTTACAGAGCTGTGATTTCTTCTTAAAGCCTGTCTGGATGATTCTTGCTCACTTCTTGACTGCAGGTAGACCCTCATCCATCATTATAAGATAGTGACCTAAGTCCAAAGCAGATCTGCCTCCATCACAACTGTGGTCCATGAATTAGAACTGCCTGGTCCTTTGTGGGGTTGTAGGACTCTCCTAATTCCTGGGTCATCATCAGGATAAATATATTTGGTTTCCATGGTCCTAGAAATAAAGGAGGTGAACCACAGAGCTCATAGCTGCTCTCATTTCAGAAAAGTTGACTGTCTCATTATTTAGAGTAAATCAGGGAGTCCTATTTGAGCCAGGAAAGAGTTGATTGGAGGAGTACATCATGATTTGGAAAATCAATTCTGTTAGTTAACCTTCAACCCTCAGCAGAACCCCAATAAGCTTAGGTCAAACGAGTATTAATGAATGTTTTTCCTAATGTGTGATTCTAATGAGTAGGGTCATCATAGTATTACCATCTTATACTAAAATTTCAGGTTTTACAAATGGATTAATTGGCTTAAAAAATATACAAAATGCATAATTTCCAAAAGAAAAAAAAAGCCCTCACAAGTAGAAGACTAAGTGTTAAGACTGTATGTAATCTTAAATGTCTAATTTGGTCTAAAGATATTAATGGTAGATGAGAATTAGAAAATCTTACTTAGCTACATAACACATCAAATAATATGGGTGTTTTTGTGTTTGTTTTCCCAGGTTAAAATTTGCTCAAATGGTGTTCATTTTCAATCCTGCAGTAGCAAAAAGCAAACTGTTCAATGAATTAAAGACTGATAGAACAGATGTATAATAATAATGGAAGCAAACTTCATCATGCGTTACAGACTAATAAGACAGTTATAATGATGGAAAGCATTAGTGATTGTTTATTCCTCGCTATGTAAAGGTTATATTGGTGAAAAAAAGTCTCCTGGAATGAAAATAATTCCAATGTTCACTCTTCTAAAATGGGATTCTCATTTCAGAGTTTGCTGTGGCCTGTGCCATTACACATTTTAATGCATTCAAAATGCTGTTAAAAAGAAACTAAGTTCTTAGAATTTAAAACACAAGGATCCATTTCTGCCTAACAGTCTTACAGTTGTGCATTCCCTGAAGTGTATCCCATCTGCTTTTGGGAGCTCTCATTGCAATATGCAGTGATTGCAGGATAAGCACACCATTTTCCTGTCAATACTTTCCTATTAGCCTCCTGGATCCATACATCATCATCTTGCTGGCCTGCAGTTTGCTTATCTTTGTCTCCGAGGCTGCCTTTGATTTATCTAACACCCAAGCTAATGAGGCATGGAGCCCAGGGTGGCTCCAAGGATAATGCACTTCTGTATAAAAATGCTTAAGGAGGGATCAAGTGATAATCCATTCTAGACTAAAAGGCCTAGCCCTTCAACAAATGTTGTATTTCTTAATCGCTGAACTAAGAGTATAATATCTCCCCTTTAAGCTACTGCCATCAGTAAAACTATACACACTAACTACATGTGATTTACCAAAAGAACTGAAAATTGGATTTTAATTTGTGCTTCCAAAAAAAAAAGCCAAAAAATAGTTTTTATCTTAGCAACAGTTATCACCATTATTTGACAGTGTTCTTATGCAAGAATAAGTTAGCTTTAATATTTAATTTACAGTAATAGTTTTATATTCCCTCGCTGGGACCTATGTTTTTCTAAAGACAAAAATAACAGAAGCTACAATGTTACTGTGATGTAGATAAATCAAGCCAACCATTTCAATAATGGAGGTAATTACAAAAGTGTACATATCTGAAATGTACTGAGTGGTTAGGGGTTGTTTAATTAACATAAAAATTTCAATATGCTGGTATCACAAAAGCATTGTTAAAAATATATTTTAAAATAGTAATGATTTTAACTATTTCAGTTATACACAGTTTAGCTGTAGAAACACTTTTTACTGATATGCAGTGGATTCTACCTCATTGCAGCAATACAGCACAATATAAAAAAGCAAGTGATTTAATTTGGTCCTAGAACTATAAGCCCAAAAGATTTCTCTTAGAAATAGTATTCAAATAGGATATCTATACTAATCTACATACATAGATAATTCCCAAGTATCTGCTCCTCCTATTTATTTTTTCAGTGTAAGCAACCTTAAATTCACTGTACAGAGATTTTCTTAAAATGCTTTACTTTTTCTATTAGTCATTTTCAGTGAGAAGTAGGATGCAGAAGATCATTCCTTTTGTGGATCTTTTGCCAACACCAGAATCAAAACTAACCTAAACATTTGTACCCCCATAATATTCTGAAAAGAAAAGTATGTTAAAGAAATAAAAAAAAAATAAAAGCAAATATGGAAGGAAAGAAGAGAGGCAGAAAAGACAAGGAGAGAGAGAAAAAAGAGAGACTGAAGAGGAGAGGAGATGAAAGAAGAGGAAAGGAGATGAAAAAGAGAGAAGAGAAAAAAGAGAAGAAAAGAGGAGGGAGGGAAGGGAAGAGAAAACAGCCATTCTGCGACTAAATTGTAGCAAAAGTCCCAAAAGAAGAAGAGTTCACTCAGTATCATGGTGCAGCAAGAAAATCCTTCAGCCACTGGTTCACTCTGTGCCCCTGAGGACCTGACCAAGGTAATAAATCCCTTTATTGGTCACTCACCAATGTCATTGAGAACCAGGGTGGAATTTAATAATGTGACATTATTAGGAATTGTTATTGAGATGTAAATGATCTTCAGTTGGTTTATTTAAGTCACATAAAGAACCTAGTTTAGAATGAAAATTACTTATTGATTATTAGAGCAATTAACAGAATAAATTTTAGTGCTGATATTAACATTTTCCTAAAGTCCAAAACTGTTGCTGCTTAAACTCAGCAGAACACTTAATTGGTCTGGGACTCAAAGATTATCTTCTTTGGGAGATTTACCTTGAAAGGATTTTTTTAAAACAAACAAGAAATCAATTGCCAAAAAACATTGTAAAATATTTGAAGTTCTTCAATTTTGACTTTTGGTAAGGGAAAAAACATGTATAAGATGGAGTTGCATAAACTTAATTGCATAAGTAAAGAAATGTAATATACTATTTTCTTGCTCTATTAAAAAACTTTGAAGTCAGTTAAAGTGGAATCTGTATTGAAGATTTCCTTATTTTTTCGCCTTTTGTTAGTGTTTGTCAGTCAGCATCATTCATGGTTTTGTGGGTTGACTTCTCTTAGTTGTAATTCTTTCTTTCATTAGTCTTTATTTTAAAGACTAATCAAGGCAGGATTTTAGAATAAGGCTTTTGTCAGAACTTATCATCTTCTCTATGATTTTAATGAAATGATAATTGTATGTATATTTACATACACAATGGTGTTGTATAAAGTTAATTGGATGCATAATTTGACATCCGAATCTTCCAAAATTGCTTGAATTATTTTGATGTCATGGGCAAAAGTTGCTTTTCTTTTTTAACCCTGTATTAGTGCAGGTAGCCTCATCCCAGTGCACCTACCATGGTGCTGTGCTGGATACTTTTCAAAGGGAATTTTTAATTTGCCTAATCTGCTAACAGACACTCTTGTTATTTTGTCTTAAAAGATATACTAAAGCCCGAGTAAGAATTTGGGCTAAATTATTGTATTAGTTTCTTGTGCTGCCGTAACAAAGTGGCTTAAAACAACAGGAACTTATTCTCTCCTAGTTCTGGAAGCTAGAATTCCAAAGTCAGGGTGTCAGCAGAACTATGCTCACTCAGGAGGCTCTAGGGAAGAATTCTTCCTTGCTTCCTCCTAGCTTCTGGTGGCTACCAGAAATCCTCGATATTCTTGAGCTTGTAGCTCCATCACTCCAATCTGTCTTCACATGGCCTTCTCTGTGTGTCTCTATCTCTCTCTGTGTGTCCTCTTCTCCTCTTATAAAGTATCAGTCATTGGATTTAGGTCTCACCTTAATCCGATATTATCTCATTTTAACTTGGTTGCCTCTACAAAGACCTTATTTCCAAATAAATTCACATTCGTGGGTATTGGGGATTGAAACTTTTTCCGGTCTCTTTGTGGGGCACAATTCAAGCCACTGAAGTCATATAAATAATAATCTCATCTTCTGCCTGCTCTATCAGTAATAGCTCCTATCTAGTGAATACCTAGCAAATGCCAGACCCTTTGAAAGCTTTTTAAAAAATATGCAAAAAAGGTACTATAATTCCAATTGCACACAAAGAAACTGAACTTTAAGTATGATATTACCCAAGATCACAAAGCTTGTGAATGGTGGAGTCAGTATTTAAATTGAGGGCTTTCCTATTCCGAATCCTATGCACTTTCCACTATGGGGTCTTCACAAATTAAAGGGAACACAAAGCGCTTATACTTGCTTTTGTGGTAGACTCACTCTTTTAATAAAGATGAATTAAATAGATATGTAAAATTTCATATTTAAGAGAAGAAATCAATATTTAGTCAAACCTGTAAGTGAACACCACACTCTGTGTACAGACCCCAAACTTGGAGGAATCCTGAAAGATCAGGAATATCACCACATGTTACATGAAGGTTCCATCCAGTGTTCACTTTTGTGGCTCCAAAGTTACCATATATTTTAGGAGAGGTATCTGTTCAAGAACACCTACAAAGCAAACCAGTGACATTTCTTAAGAGATTGAAATAGCCGAACAGATACCACTTTGGAGAGGTCTTACAGGGATAATTTTAGATGTGGGCACTCCTTTTATATTAATATATGTGTTATATTTTCACATCGTTTTTAGTATAAAATTTCTAATTCAAGGGTATTCATTGCTGAAGCTTAAAGTACCTTATAAAAAGCCAGAGTTAATTCTATCTCCAGGTGAAAAGAAGAGAATAAGTTTTAAACATTATTTTATTATTTCTTTGTTACAATTGGTAGAAACAATACAATAGCATTCTTATTAGACTTTGCATTTGTTTGGTTATTATTAGTGAAAACAAGCATTTAAAATTTTATTTCTTGGCCATTTATAATGAATGTTTGCATGTTTGTATTCTTAGCTCTTGATGTGATGAGCGTGTGTTAGGGGATGGGTGTCATCTCCTCAGGGTTTGCAAGATCTCTTTCTATATTAAAGATAGTAATCATTTTTTTGCCATACCTGTTGCTTATTTTTTTCTGCTAACCTATTTCTCTTTAACTTTGTTTATAATGCTTTTATCTTAACTGTCCCTCCCATTCTTAGGTAGTTAAAGTTATTGCTTTGTTTTTTTACGGTTCTCTTTTTAAGGTCACATTTAAAAAGTCATTCCATACCTCAAGATTATGTAAATATTTTCCTAATATTTTAATGATTTTTACACTCCTCCTCATCATCTTCATAATTATTATTATTTTACATTTTAATATTTAATCCATGTGATGATTTTTGGCCCACGTCTTCATTCTCATGAAGTACCAGGAAGAAATACTGTTCTCCTTAAATAAAGTGACAACTATGATACGCCCGACTGGAGAAAGACGCTCCTTGCCAAGAGAGTTACTGCAGAGTATCCCTGAATCTCAGGTTCTTTAGCCTGCGTTTAGTAACCTGAGCTAAAATCCATATGCTGTCAAATTGCTTCCCTCATCCCTGTCTCAGTTTCTCCGTTATTGAACTGTGGAGTGTTGCACTTGTCTCTAATTCTTCAGAAGTTCTTGCCCATCACATAATTGCTCTGTGATTGCGCCATTCATTAGGTAAGAGTACCAGGCCATGTTTAATACAAAAGACGAGGAGACATTACAAGTGATCAGCATAGCCTCTCTGAAGCTGTTTGCTAATGCATAAACTGAAAATAACGATGATACTTACTCCAGGGTTGAAATGAGGAATAAATAAAATGATTCGTGCAAAGCAAGTAAGTGCTATTAGAATTACTGTTAGTGTTATTAATATTACTAATATTTCTTCAAGTCTGATAAAAGATTTGGCTTTGGGGAGTTTTTAATATCCTTTAAGTTGGAGCTTATTTTTGAATTTCAGTTACCTGTGTTAACGCTGCTCCTATTGGAGGGTTAATATAGAGCATGTGGGACATTGTTATATAACCCAAGGAAATGAGGATGCCTTTAGAATAATTAAATAAAGTATGGCATGACGAAAAAGTTAAGCTTTTTAAAATGCACTTTTCAGGAGTCAGCTTACTAAATATTATTATCTAAAAATTGTGAGAACAGGGAAGTGGAAAAATAATGGCCTAAAAATTTGAAAACATCACCTAGGGATACTTGGGGAAATATTGAATACATTTTATTTTGCAGTATTTAGTGTTTTACAGCAATATTCTTTGCATTCCTGTGTTGCAAAAGATGTAACGCAGATGGCCTTAACAATATCTACCTTACCCATTTTTATTTTTTAAGAACTCAATTGCGAGACTGAACCAGACTACTTAATCATCTTCTTAAAGATTAATAACAAAATAGACAAGCTAGGTGGAGAATATACACTATTTCGTTCACTGGAGCACATACAAATTCTTAATTTTAATGGAAATTTCATTTGAGTCAGCAAAAACATACATGGGCTTTGTTCTCTGAACCAATCTAAACGCATTAGGGTCAATAGCAAACAATTGAGCAACTGTCACTCTCCTGTAACTACATCCATCAGAAAAAAAAAGCTGTAATTACAAACTTCGATAGCACTTACTTAGTGTTCAAAAACTACAGTAATTATTAAAGGACATTGTCAGAAGTGGCTAGGGTTTAGTTACTTACCTTATTTATCAATAGCCTTCATTGTCTTTCACAATACTTCGTAATAAAAATTGTCTTAGATCAAATTTATTCACTACACCAAGGAAACCGTAATCTTTTGCCCCGTGGCTGTGTGTTTATGTATTTCTGTGTGCTTTAACCACTGAAGATATCCTTGCTTCTTCTAGTCCATAAAATCAAGTGTGTTTTGGGATGTTTATATTTTTTCATTCTACATAGTACCCTGTATTAGATAAAAATTGTTCCATGTTAATCATAGGCATTATTAATTAAAAACCACATGCTTAGTAATTAGCCTGTAGGGTTTGTCCTCCTGCCAGGACAGGGAAGACTCCCTGGATAGAAGATGTCACGCTGACTAAGCTGATGCTGTGCTTGCTCTTAGCCAAAAGGCCAAGAAGTAAGGCAGCCAATTGGCTGGAACTGAGCAGTCAGTCGAATGGTTTGGTCCCTGCTGGATGTCAAGTAATGGACCCGGTGCCATGCGGGCTCTCTGATGAAGTAGAAGACACAACGAGGGGTCCAAAATCTAATGAGGAGAACGGAACATTGAAAATGGAAGTAAAGGATATTACAACTAACAGAAACGATAAATAAAGGATTGTTTTTAGTGATTAAATATCCCAAACTATGCAATTGGTAAGCATTATAAACACAACAGAATTTGTGTTATTAAAAATTCTTCTCCTGACAGTTTTTTGCTTTAGAACTAAAAGCTAGAACTAAAAGCTATCCATCTTTAATGGATACTGCTAATCGCATGCTCTGCGGCCGCTCCTCTCTTCCTCCCACCAGACAGGATCCCAGTTCTGTTCAGGCAGCTATTCCTCCCCTGGCAGCCCATGGCACTCAAGGGACGCCGAATCCGTCTTCAGCTTGAGGAGTGCCCTGAGGAGGCAGCGAGCACCTGGCATTTCGCTGGTGACTGGCTTTGGGCCAGCTGTGCTGGACATGTGACCCAGTTAGACCAATCAGATGAAGGGGAGCTTTTGATTCAACCTAGAGAAATATGATCTCTCTCTTTCAGCTGGACATGAATGAGGAAGTCTGTGTCCCAGCTGCTGCCGGTACCCTATTGTAACCAAGAGGAAAGACAGTCTGAAAACAAAGTTAATATGTAGAAGGCATAGGGTCAAGAGAAATGCCAAAACGTGGAGTTGCAACCCTGCGTAATGCCTTGAGGTCGCCCTATCTAAGGCGACGTGAGATGACGTATGTCCAGTTTTAAGAGCCAGTTGGAGTTGACATTTCTGAAATGATCCTAACTTCCATATCATCTTGTAAGGAAGGGATTATCATTGAAGGCAAGTATGTACTGCATTTTACATTGTGTTTAACTCATTGTGTGTATGATTCTTACATTACACTACCTCTCTGAAAGCTGCCTGAGGTAGCAAGCCTTACAGTCCATCGAAGGCGCGAAGCTTCTAGACTTCGTGGTAGTTGAGCTTATTCCACCACACACATTAGTTTTAAACTTATTTTAATTAGCTTGCTTTTTCATTTCTCTCAGCCGTAAAATGGAGTTTATAATTCTTTCACAAAGATGTACAGGTAAATAACAGGCAATCTCTATATTTTAAGTTTTTCTTTTTTGAAAAGCAAATGTAAACGAGCTATAATGTCATTTAATTATATATTATCTTTACTTATTTGGGAGCCACGTTCAACACATAAAAAGAATATGTCTTTTCTATCATATTCTTGATTTAAATAGAGTACCTGGGCTTCAGCTTATGGTTGATATTATCCTCCAAATCTAAGAGGAAAATTCTGCAACCATTCTGATTAGTTCTTTCTTCTCAGTCGAAGTCTTATGCAGATCATGTTGAGTCAGGTAAAATGTGAGACCCTTAGCTATGCACCAGGCTAGAAAAATTGCTTCAGCCCAAAAGATTGAAAAGGCATCGCATGGCTGAAAAGCACACCAGAGCAGAAGCCTGCCTGGTTCAGAAATCATTTGCATGAATCTTTGTTTCCCAGGGAGCAATCCCAGCCACCAGCAGGGTAAGCTCCTTTCTCTGTGGATTCTGTGACTTCCTCCAAAGGCTGAACTTTTATCACAAATCCAGTATCCATGTTCCATAACTTGTGCAGCATAGTAAACTGGAGGTCATTCACTTGTGTGAGGTTATGGGGTAACCTAGCCTCTCGGGGCACTTCCTAGGACTCTTTCTCCTTGAGTTAAGACTCATCAGATACACACTGCCCATGTCTGAAGCCGTGAATTCAGTCGCTTGCTTGTAAAAGGGATGTTTCTCTGCAATTAGGCAAAGTAGAAGAAAAATTAAATTTGGAACATCCCATTCAGAAGGAAAGAAAACTATTATTTTCTGTATCAACTGTGAGGGTACTTCCAGCAATATGTGTCAATTTCTTTGAGTAACTCAGGAAAAAGTGAGTATGTTATTGGTCCACATCTTTAGAAATAAACCCTCGGATTATCTTCATTCATTAACTCAACCTTTAAAGATTTATTGAGGATCTACTTTATGTTCTGCATTGTCCCAGGGGCTGAAGATACGTAAAGCCACAGTTGTGATCCTTGCTCTCACAGTGCTTACCGTCTGGTGGGGAGAGCTGACAAAAATTAGATGAGCATGCATGCGAAGGTAATAGTAGCTCTGCTAAGTGCTGTAACAGAAAAGTTATTTAGTGCTGGTGGAACAGAGAGAGTTAGAGAGAAATTGAGCTAAGTCAGAGAAAGCTTCTGAAGGAGTTCACAAGGATAAAGAAAGGGAAGGGGAAGAGTACCAGAAAAGGAAATGTCCTGTGCAAAGGCCCAGTGGCAGGACGGAGGAATCCTCTTTGAGGAACTTAAAGAAAGCAGGGTGTCTGAAGGGCAAGTGGGTGAAAGGTGTAAGGTGCAAAGGAGGCTGCCACCCAAATCATGCAGGTTTTCCTAGGACAGGTTAAGAATGCCCTATCCTAGGAGCATTGGTCATTGAGACATTTTCAGATGGGAGCGGGGATGTGTGAAATTCAAGTTTATTTAGAAAAAAATCACTCAAGATGCAAAATGAAATGAGGGGAAAAAAGAGTGGGATTCCAGACCTTTTTAAAATATTACAAATTATTTTATTTTGTTATTTAGAGGTAGGGGCTCACTCTGTGGCCCAGGCTGGAGTGCAATGATCACTGCTCACTATAACCTCAAACTCCCAGGCAAGAGATCCTCCTGCTTCAGCCTCCTGAGTAGCTAGGAGTACAGGCAGATGCCACATGCCCAGCTAACTTTTTTATTTTTTCATGGAGCTTTCCTTGTCTGTACTCTCTGAATTCAGGTAAAACCCTGCTTCTGATCAGTCCGATATGTACTCATGACACTCTTTCCCCAGAAAGAAATCCGGAAGAAAAATATAGTGACAGATAGAAGAAATCTTCTTTCAAGTGTAATTCCCTGAGTGTGTGCCTGGGAATCACCGGGGCGGGTGTGGTAGTGGAGGCTGTAGAGGGGCAGGCAGTGCTGTGGAGAGAGGCTTGTTAAAGACGCAGGTTCGTGGTTCTGGCCCACATCTCCCATGTCAGAATGTGGGGCCTGGAGGAAGACTGCAACAAAGAGAACCTACAGTCTTAACAAATTTCCTTAGAAATTCTCACAATAAAATCTGAAACCTAGTACATTCTCTGACTGAAAGGTGAGAATTGACTGTTTCTTTCCTGAGGCCACCTAGTCTAGGGCACTGTCCATGGTGGCAGAGATGGTTCTACGGCTCAAAGGCAGAAAAATCCAGAGACTTATCCCAGGGGTCCTGTCTCCGTTGGGAGGTTTCTGCTCCTGAACTAAATTACCCACATAGTCTAATCTCAATATCCAGGAAGTGAGAGGTAGGATTTCTGGATAAAACAAACTTTAAGGGATATAACCATGAGTGCTCTCAGTTGATATCTCTATAATTTTGTTTGACTGACCGAACCTAGAAAAGGTTTTCTAGAAAATCTAGAAAAGCTTTTCTAGAACCTAGAAAAGCTATTGCTGCTATTGATGCTAACATACTGCTATTATTGGTCTTTTTTATATAAATATACACACACATATGTGTATATATATATATAATCTAAATTTTTGGAAACTTTAAGTGTGCTGTCAACTTTGGAAAAAGTATCCCAGTTTACTGCATTGAGTTGGCATTGTATAGAAATTAACAACCATATTGGTCTAGAAACGTTAAACAATTTTTTTTCCATTTGTACGGGGGTAACACACCATATTGAATACATAAGGTCTTATCCATATGGGTTTGATTACAGAAACTAATAAAGTATTCTCTCAATAATGATAATAACAAAAAGAATGGTTTATAGCAGGTAAAGATTTAAGGACTAGAAAATAGGGCTGTATGGTTAACAGAGCCAGAACATTTGCACTAGAAATGAAGAGAGCGGCTGGCTGTGGTCTGATAGTAGGATTTACCTGGGAGATGATAAACCTGTGATGATAGCCACCATCGCCCCAGTCCATGGGAAGAATAGACCAAAGAAACTGAAAACTATGGCAGCATGAATTTGAGTTCAATATAATGTATGTTTTCCAAATAATGACATTTAAAAATGCTAAGTTGTGCTTTCCAGAGAGGGAAATTTTAGAGCCTCTTTCAGTTAACATCTTTAAAAGGGGATCAATATGAACTTGTCTGGGGTGTCTGAGAGGAGATATTGCTACAAGGCAGGGACATGGGCTCCATAATATTTCCGGTCCTCTCTGGTCCCTAGCTTTATAATTTGAAATATTTCCATAGTAATATTTTACAGATGATGTGATGACAAACAAGGTCTATACAGACAAGTGGGTAGAAATTCAATGAATAAAGTGAAATTCCAGCACGAGTCATATGGGAATTTGCATTCTCTAAGTTGCAAGGAAAAAAATGAATTTTAGGTTTTATATGGCTCTGCTTCATTAACTTGATCATGGGCAAAATGAGATTCCTGATTTCCACCTACAAAATGGCATATGAGGTAGCAGTTAATTATTTATATCTCCTATTATTATCAGATTAACACAGCAGGTATATGCAATAAGCAAATGGATGACTTTTTTTTTCCCAAGTTTGCTCTGACAGTCTGGAAGCAGATTCATTTTATGGATTTCCTCCTGTTTTCTGGGATTTTTATATGAGATAGCATTTAAAAAACAGCATCATACTAAAAATCTAAAGTGTTAGTGGATAGAGGACTTGATCTGCAAAAATGAAAGCAATAACAGCAGACATGCTGATTTAAAAATTTTTATCTTCTTAGAAAAATATTTACAAATTTTTCATTTCAATAATAAATTTCTCCAAGTCATTATGAAGTTTGTATTTTCACTTTAACCCAATTTAACATGGTCAGTTTTAAATTTGAGAAGCCATGTACCTGTTATGTAATTTCCAAACCATTCATTTGCAGTTCTTTGGTAGTGGTGTATAACTCTCAACGAAACAACTTTTTTTGGAAACAACCCACATGCCTCATTTGGAAAACCCTTCAGATGTATGTCCAGGTGAGATGTACAGTCATCTGGCTTCGTAAATCATGTTTCTAATTCCAAGTTGTGTCAGAAGCACACTGTCATTGACAAGGCCTGTGGCTGATCTTTGTGGACTGTTGAGACACATCTTTAAGGGGAGAATTTCAGGGCCCTCCAACCAAACTCTCAAAGCATGTGGTTTTTATGCAGCCACCAGCCTCTTTAGAACTTGGCTTCCAGCTGAGTTCCTGTGTAAGATAAAAATCCTAGTGCAGTGCCTTGCCTCTTAAATTTCTGGCAGGTGTGTGCTAGATCCTGACTACTAAATACTTTGTAATTAGAATGCCTTGGGCAATCACTGTCATCCTACATCTGTAAGGAGTGAGGGCAGTGTTAGCATGACTGTGCTCGTTTCTTTAACATCCCATGCTTATAGACCCAAACACAGATGCCCGAAGGGCCTGTGTCTGATGCATGAACTGTATAGGAGGACCTCAGAAATGAGTCTAATTATATCAGTATCTGAATGCTTTATGGAAGCAAGATGCATTATTCATAATCAAGACTGAACCTCTATATAGGGAAAAATAGTCCAATGTACTGCCACTTTTTAAACAGCATTTTCAATTTTTGTGTTTATTATGTTTATTATCTGCTTTCCCAACACTGGAATGTCACTTGCAAGAAGGCAAAGGAATTTTTTTCTGTTCTGGTTAACGATGTAGGCATAGCTGTTTGAACAATGTATGGCACAAAGTTAGGTATCAATGAATAAATGAATGAATATTAGCTTTTAATACTAAATATTAACCATTAAATTAGTATAGTTATAGGCAAAAAATGTGTGTTTAAACTATTTTATCTAATGTAATCAAGCGAGGTACATATTTTCTTCCTAAACTGTGTACTGAATATATTAGTTCAGATAATCAAATGCGATCAAGAAAGTGAAGTGGGAAAGACAAAATACCATCTATGGAAAGAAACTTGATCTAAAGGACTACAAACTTCTGAAAGGGAATTGAATTTTAAGATGCCCAGCCTGGAGTATGTGTACATTCTTAGTGATTAATGTATTGGAGGAATAATTAATGATGCAATAAGATTTTATCAATATGATGCCACTTCATAAGGACTTCATTGCTAACCTCAGTCTGTATTTTTATAGTTAATATTCCTATGTCATATCTATAATGTTAGCCTGTCATTTTTTTTTTCATGTAGATATAAGGGAGAATTTTGGTTTATAACTTTGTTTTATGCCTGTTTAGAGTTTCATTACTGCAACTAAGAATAAGAACCCAAAATGTCCTAAACTTTCTCAGAGAATGTCCTGGGTGTTATCTCTATTTGAACTTAATTTTGAGTTAAACCTATTGTTATCAGTGTTTTAGACTATTTGTCATGTATGCAAATGAGTCAACTTTCTGAATAAAATAGAATAAAAGGGAAATCTCTCCCCTTTCTTACAAATATTAATACTTGTAGTCCCAAAACCATAAACAATATATATTTGTTCATTGCTTGATTTTACATTTTTCTTTTGTAGTCAAACGATGAACAAATATATATGGCTTACCAATTTGTCCTTCAATTTTATTTTTCATTTCCTCTGGTCTGTATTCATTCTCCTATACACTTAGAGTATGATTAAAAATCTTACACAGTCTTAAAGGCTCCGAAGAAACAGAAATTATTTGAAATACTGATGAGACCTTAACATACATTCAGGTTAGTTATTTTAATTTAAAGAAACTAGAGGACAGAGAAATGATCGGCCAAAGGTTATGCAATTACTCCATGATAAGGTGGACCCGAGGTTTCCCCATTCCTTGGCAAAGGCTAATTTCCTTTGCTTTTCTTTTAGTGACCCTCCTCAGCATTTAGCTGAAGATAATGAGGAGAGCTTAATTAATACTGGTTGGTTTACACTGAACTGAGTCAGAATAAATTCCTTTACATTCTACACAGAATTAATAATCAACCTGTTTCTTATTAGCAGTCTGAAAAACATCTTTAGAGAACATGCATGAAAGTCATATTAAGTATAGATATAGCATGATTAAGGAACAAATACTTATTGCTAGATAAATTGCTGAAGGATAGATATCAATGCATTTTCCCAGTTAAGTAGTGACGGTCAGAAACAATTACAGGAGATAGAGGATGAGGCTCAGAGGGGGCCATGGGATAAATCGATTGTAAGAATCACAAGCAGCGACCATAGAACTGCCAAGCCAGCCAGCAGAGATTTATAAGAGATTAGTAATTTGAATGAAGTTGAAGGAGGCCAGTTTTAATATTTACTCCTAATCTTTTTATATAAGTGAGTTGACATGCTCCCTTTTAAAAATCTATTCCCTTATACTTCCTTCCATTCTGTTGCAGCAATGCATTAGCTTTGCAATATTATTTCTTTGGACTTTCAAGCTAGAAGTGTACATTTTAAACTCTTTTGAAATTGAGTAATTATTTACATTATATATTAATATATATTATTTCAAGATTTATAAAGCAATGAGGGATTTGGAGGCTTGTCTGGTGACATTTATATTCTTTTTTAAAACAAAAAAAATAGGTGACAAAATATTTCTTTTAGCTTCACACACAGGCAAATGCAAATCGGGAATGCTTTGTATAAAGAGGTTTTTCCTAACTTCAGTTGCATCTGTCTGGTGAGGATCTGATGGAGTGAGGGAGTGGGAATAGCTCCCCAGCTCATCTGAATCCCCAGCGACATCTCAGTTTGCATCTAGGAGGCCAAAACTCCCTGATGGTCCGATTGTGACCTGACGCGGGAGGCTAATGAAGAGAGGGCAAGGTGATTGGCCAAGGGTCTGGGACACAGCTCAGGACATTCCTCCTAACTTATAAAAAAAAAGAAAATGTCACTTTATTTGCTTAAAATCTCACTGTATCCAACACTGTGCCAAGAAATAAAGGTGAAATTTGACAGACTTTTTATGCATAAAGAACTGCTCAGAATTATTTTCTAGTAGCTTTATTTCCTAATTTTAGTGAAAGTTCTAACAGGGTATTTGATGACAGTTGCTTTGAAATATAATTTGTTGGGGAATTGGAGGATTTGGCAGATTTTACTCATTTAACAAATACTTCTTGAGTCTAGTTACTATGAAGAATAATTAAAGAGACATAGAAATGAATGAGATCACATTCTTAAAAAGAGATTTCACTGTAGTACTGCATGTAGTGTTTTAGAACATATTGGTATTGTAAAGGAATGGAACTGATAATATTGGTGCTGAAATATCTTTCTGACAATGAGATAAATTTTCATGTAACATTTTAAATTAAATCATGAAAAAGAACACAATGCTTGGAATATTGTTCACATTTATTCCTTCCTTTCCTTTCTTCTTTACCTTGCCTTTCTTCCCTGCTTGCTTGTAGCTCTAGCTTTTAAGCCATCTTTAATTCCTTTTACTTTGCGCTCTTGGGAGGACCTGCACTTTGAAAATACTTGACATTCAGGAAAATACACTTTATATGTTAAAAATCAATGGTGACACAATATTTACAGCCCAAAGGCCAAACATTTGGAGTTTCTTTATAGAGAGTAAGTGCTCAGAGACCAGCTTTGTGCTACTAAGCTGTAGACATCAAAGAATAATAATACAGCAGTTTTCAACTTGATGGCCCGAATGGGCTTCAGCCCAGTGAAGTGAAGTATCGAGCTGTTTCACAGATCTGTAATAGAGAGCCGGTGTGGGAATCCTTATTTTATCTTAATTACTAAGGAGCCCTTCATGTCTCAGAAGTCCCCATGTTTTGTTTCAAAACTTCTATCTGGAGAATGAGTTTATAGACTTGTGTCTACAAAAGAATGACAATACTTTGAATTAGGTTTTAAGAAGATTCAAAGTGCAGCCAGGAGGGGAATTCTTTTGCTAGTCTCTGCTACATTGCAGGGTTTCAAAGAAAGCTTATGGTGGGTCTATGATTTAGTAGAAAGAGAAGAAAATGCAGTGCTCGGTGACTCCCCTGCCATCTAGCAAGTTTAATTTTCCTAGGTTAAGCACACATCTGCAAACACACACACACTCACACACACCCCAAAGCATTTATTAGCTCATTAGAAACTTCATTATGCGTCTGGGCAAGGAGTATCATTTGGTTTGTACATTTGACCCCTCATTGTTATTAGTTGCTCTTTTTTAAATCAGCAGAAAGAGAGAGGATGGCAATAACTATTACTAAACTAATAATAATTATCAGGACCAAACATGGTTATTGATGGCTCCTCTGTCCTTTCATGTATATGCTCCCAGTGATACTGATGTGCCGTTTCTGTTATTGGGCATGAACTTTCTGTGACCTATCATTTATCATCAGATGAAGTTCTGCCTAGCCTAATAGTTACATTACGTAACAGAGCTTTCTGATGGTGAAAGGAATCCGCTTAAACCACCGATGTGCTAGGGTTTCATATGGGGTATAGAGTATTCATTCTCTTTACTCGTAGAAGAGACTCAGAAGGAGTTATCCGGCATTCACCTTGAAGAAAACTCCGGATGAAACCAGACAGAACTGATAAAGAATCACTTTGGGAATGGCTCCAAGCCTGCAAATCACAGAGGATTTAAGAAAGAGGAACACCTCAAAGTACCAGGAATATCGTTATCAGACTTTCCCCTCATTTTCTGGGTGATGAGGTTGATGTCTAGACTCAAGGTCACACATTTTATTTATGACTTTTTTCCTACTGTACTACAATGATTCTCAGGGAAAAAGGACAGGAAGGGCATGACCTATGATCAATGTCTCTGGGACATCCAGGATACAATTGCCACTAAGGTCCCTGCCAAGCAAAGAAGCGTGTTTGTTAGGTCCTGAAATTATAGTGGAGAGTATAGTAGCAAGGAGGCAGCTGGCTCTAGGTGAGGTGAGGTGGACTGCTTCCCAGAGATTCAGAGCACACAGCAATAGCATATGGGGATCCTGGATTGGCCCTACCAAAGATCCATCAGCTGCTGTGTCCCACTTTCTGTGGGGCTAGATGGTGCACCTATTGCACTGATGTGTTTGGGAAGAATGCAATGTCACCAGAAGACCTACTGGAACTATTGAAACTGTGCATATAGGAAGATAGCTTTTTGGTTGGTGGCGGGAGACATTGAGGACAAGGCTTTGCGCGGTTCCCCTGGGTGCTGCTATTAGGCTATGGTTCTGAGCCTGAGCAGGTTCTTTTATCCCAGCAGGCTTTGAACATCACAGGTCCCTGAAGACAGTGGGTCAGAAGCATTTGCCAGTGGGTAATTATGCGTACTTGATGTGCACAACCAAAAAAGTAGCAAAGAATTCATAGGTCGCTGTGCAGAAGGCAAAGCATCTGTAGCCATGGGGTTCATCTTTAAAAGCCTCCTGAAGGTACTCCTGAGGAGTCTGGAAGACGAAGAGAGGGCTGCTGAAGGACCTATTACCTGAGAGTCAGACTCCCTAGCGGTGAGACTGCACCAGTTTCCTAGGTCTGCTGTAACAAACTGATTGGCTTAACAACAGAAATAAATGTATTTATTTTTAATTGACAAGTGGTAATTGTATATATTTATGGGGTCAGATGTGATGTGTTGATATATGCTTACATTGTGAAATGATTAAATCAAATGAATTAACATATGCATCACCTCATATATTTTTTTGTGATGAGAACGTTTAAAATCTACTGTTTTAGCCATTTTGAAATACACGCTATGTTGTTATTAAGTATTGGCTCCATGCTGAACAACAGGTCTCTAAAACTTATTCCTTCTGTCTAACTGAAACTTCGTGCCCTTTGAACAACATCTTCCCATCCTTCCCCCACCTCTCGTAACCCCCATTCTACTCCACACATCTATGAGTTTAACTTTTTTAGAGTCCGCGTGTGAGTGAGATCATGCAGTATTTGTCTTTTTGTGCCTGGATTATTTCACGTAATATAATATCCTCCAGGTTCATCCATGAAACAACAGAAATGTATTGTCTCACACTCTGCAGGCTGGAAGTCTGCAATCAAGGCGTCAGGAGGGCTGGTTCCTTCTGCGGGCTGAGGGAAGGACGCATTCCAGGCCTCGCTCCTTGGCATGGAGAAAACCATGTCTCCCTGTGTCTCTTCACATCATCTGCCCTCTATGCATGTCTGTCTCCGTGTCCAAATTTACCCTTTTTCTAAGAACAGTCATTTGAGATTAGAGCTCTCATGACTGCATTTTAATTTGATTACTTACCTCTCTGAGGCCCTCATGTTCAAATAAGGTCTCATTCTAAGGTACAGAGGGTTAGGATTTCAAAATATTTGGGCGGAGGGCACACAATTCATCTCATATAAGGACTTTGTCTTGGTCTCTCTGAGGTTCATTTCTGTGGCTAATGGCCAGGAATTTTGTTTGAATGCCAGACAAAATCTGGAATCTCTGTGTATATGTGTGTGTGTGTGTGTGTGTGTGCATTAACTAACTTCTTCTTCAGGATGGAAATTTCTTCCACAGTTTTCAACCATCTGAAAGCTAATCAATTTCCTTTTTTGAAATGGAAAATATCCCTTCTTTCTTTACGCCCCTCGTTCTTTCCCCACTTACTACCTGTCTTACTCCATTTGGATTGCTAGAACAAAATACTATAAGCTGTGTAACTTGCACACAGTAGAATCTTATTTCTCATGGTCTGGAGGCTGGAAAGTTCATGACCAGGGTGCCAGCAGATTCTGGCTCTGGCGAGGGCCCACTCTTGGTGCCTAGATGGTGCCTTCTTACTGTGTCACCACATGGTAGGAGGGGCTGCCTAGCTCTCTGGGGTGTCTTTTATAAAGTCACTAATCCCTGTCATAACCTAATCACCTCCCCAAAGCTCCGCCTTCTTGATACCGTCATGCTGAGGATTGTGATTTCAATATACAAACTCTGGGGAGGACACAAAAATTCAGACCATAGCACCACCTCTTTCCCCTTACTTCTCTCACTTACTTTTTAATATATTTAATATATTTACATTGTGCTGTTTGCCTTTTAAATCTCTCACTGTCCCTCATGATCCTTCTTCCCTCATAATCATAATTAATTTTTAAATGTTTTGTCTCTTTATTTCTTAACATTGCATTCCTTTTGACTTATGTAAGTTCCTTTGGATTTCAGCCTCTTTTAAGGATTTTTCTTTTCCTCCATGGGTCTCAGAAAGGATGATGCCAAGACCTGAAAAATGTTTATTCAATTATGTCATTGGATTGTGAGATTTTTATTATTCTTTCTACCAGAGTGTTGTTTGTCCTAGCTTTTAACTATCCAGAGAGTACCCTTGCCCCATGTATAGATTATCCTTTAACAAATGCATTTGGTTGTCAGTGATTTGAAGACTTATTTGGGGAATTTGGAAAGAAGCTGAAAAGAAGTTTAGAATGAGGATGTTTTATCCTGAGATTTTACTGGAGTTCACCCATCACCAGAGTTGAAAACATAGATATTGTAGGCTTTCTTGGCTTCCAGAGAAAGGCTACCATTATGTCATAATATTATTAGAAGAAAGCAGGACTAATTGTTGAATTTTTTCATCCATTATTTTCCCTCCTGTCTCCCCTTTTTAGCTCTGAAAGCCGGTGTTCTGTGATACATTGCTGGTAAATATTTAATTGCCATTCTCAGAAGTGTGTTTTGCATTTTCATATTACCCTCATCCTCATGGTGATGAAAGACAAGACGGGTAATATATATGTGTGTGTGTCAGTGAGTATGTACTCTGGGTATTGTCTTTATAATAAAAGATAATATATACATTAGATTTCCTGTAATGGAGAACTTCATCGCCTTCTTCTTAATGAGAGGTGCTGATGTGAAATGACCCTAGCTTTCCTAAACACACAGCAATCTAATTTGAACCTGTACGCCAATTACAGGCCTCTGTGGAGCACTTTATGGTGAAACAATCATGTCACAATAGGATTAGAACACTATGCCCCAGGATCACAAGGGAAGCCAGCCCGGGCATAACTGCAGGTTTATTCCTCTAAATTGTCTGTAAACAGCATTGATAGCCACCTTGGTGCCACCTTGGTATTGTTTCTATAAATCCTCCATAGGAACAATCTAAAATGAATAGACAACGAGTCCGTAATGGCCTGTTAGTTCCCAACACACGGTTGCGCCACTGATCTGTCTCATGAATACCATTCACTCATAGGGATGGATCCTAGATAAACAGTCACAAACCGCAGAACAGATGGGCTTTATGATCACAATCAGGTTAGATATTCCGAGAAATCACTGTGAATTGTGCCTTCTCCTCATTGCGAGTTAGCTTCAGAGCCGAATCATTTTAGTTCTCTTAGTAAGTTTTTGCAGTCACATACTTTCCATATTCTCTTCCATTTCAATAAGAATATTTTTGCAGTTACCTGACAATGTTAACTGTCTCTGACTAATGTAAAGACAGCTGAAATTGTTATGTTTTGATCACTGGGGCAGGTTTGAAGAAGATGAGACAAGCGAAAGTCAAGCCACCGAAATGAAAAGTAACCGCCAGGTTGTGCCAGTAGGTTGAAGTAATTGTGTGATGTGCAGTAGAGGATCATTGTAACCTGGCAATATTATAGGGTCAACCATATACTCTTATAAATTAAGACCAAATAGTGTAAAATTGTGCCATTAAACTGCAGAGAAGTGTTGGATTTTTCCCCAATAGAGTGTAAAACTATTGATATTAAACCTCACTTTTTTGAAACATAAAAATAAAGGTAAAATATTTTCATTTGTTCTGCTGTATTGTTTAACATTTGTCTTCATTTGGGCAATTTACAGGCCATCAATATTTTTGTCTCAATGGGCTGTTAAAATAGTTCTGTAAAATAGAGCTACTATTCTATATTTGTTAGTGAGCTACATAAAACCATTTCTGTATTGCTTATTTGGTGATGTTGGTCCACTGTAACAAGTGTTTTTAATGAGAAAAGAATCAAAGGATAAATATGGTACCTTTGAAAAAAATCACATTACGTATTCCCTAGGTTGGTATCATTTGGGTCTCTGAGGAAGACAAGAAGTGGTTAAGAGCATCTCTGCTCAGGTTTAGACTTAGTAGTTTCCTGCTACCCATGCATGTAAAGAAATACTCATTCACTCAGAAAAAAAATTGAGTGTTCTCTGTGTGGCAGTCACCATGGTAGACTGGATAGGTTCTCCTCCCAAAACTCTACAAGCTATTAACCAGTGGAGAGAGGAGAGGATTTAGTTTATTAAAAACAAAAGTAACAATACACACAAAAAACATGTTTTCTACTTGAGAGAAAAAGTATAGTTTGGGTTGGAGTAATAATTTAGCTTGCAGTTTGATAAACTTCTTACTGCCCTGTATAGAAACATGCATGCTTTAATCTGTGTTGCCATAACAAAATACCATAGATGGGGTAGCTTAAACAACAGAAATTTATTTTCTCACAACTCTGGAGGCTGGAATTCTGAGATTGGGGTACCAACATAGTGAGCTATGGGATCTCTTTCTGGCTTTTAGATAGCCACCCTCTTGCTGTGTCCTCATGTGACCTTTCCCTGGTGTGTGTGCTAGGAGCAAGAAAGTAACCTCTTTCTCTCTTCCTCTTCTAATAATACCCCATAGGATTACATTCCCACCCTTATGACCTTATTTAAACTTAATTACCTCTTAAAGACCCTATCTCCAAATACAGTCACATCGGGGGTTAGGACTTCAACATATGAATTTTGTGGGGACACAATTCAATCCATAGAAATGTATTACTTATTTCAAAGTACAAGTGAAATTTATTTCAATAGAAGCTTTCAGACTGGAGCCAACCATTCATGCATTGTATCTAGAAAATTCCAAAAAACTCCACCAAGAGACTCCTGGAATTGGATAAACAAATTCAGCAAAGTCTCAGGTTTCAAAATCAATATACACAAATCAGTAGCATTTCTATACCCCAACAACAGTTAAACTGAGAATCAAATCAAAGACTCAATACCATTCACAATAGCTACAAAGAAAATAAAATACTTAGGAATATACTTAACTAAGGAGATAAAAGACCTCTCCCATGAAAACTATAAGACACTGAGAAAAGAAATCGCAGATGACACAAACAAATGGAAAAACATATGCTCATGAATTGGTAGAATTAACATTGTTAAAATGTCCATACTGCCCAAAATGCTTTGCAGATTCAACACAATCCCCATCGAAATACCACAGTCATATTTCACAGATCTAGAAAAAATAATTCTACGCTTTGATTGGAACCAAAAAGGAGCCTGAATAGCAAAAGTAATCTTAAGCAAAAAGAACAAATCTGGGGGCATTACATTACCAGATTTCAAACTATTCTGCAAGGCTATAGTAACAAAAACAGCATGGTATTAGTACAAAAATATAGATATAGCCAATGGAACAGAACAGGGAAACCAGATGTAAAACCATGTTCATACAGCCAATTGATCTTTGACAAAGCAGACAACAATATACTCTGGGGAAAAGAAACCCTATTAAATAAATGGTGCCGGGAAAATTGGATAGTCACATGTAGAGGAAAGAAACAGGATCCAGGTCTCTCACCACTCACAAAAATTAATTCGAGATGGATAAAACATAAGGCATGAAACCATGAGACTTCTAGAA
This sequence comes from Avahi laniger, assembly GCA_963575035.1. Lineage (NCBI taxonomy): Eukaryota > Metazoa > Chordata > Mammalia > Primates > Indriidae > Avahi > Avahi laniger. The sequence goes on along the minus strand of CAUYSK010107676.1, from coordinate 25,957 downwards.
GAGAATGTAGGAAAAACTTTTCTGGATATTGGCCTAGGCAAAGAATTTTTGACTCAGAATAAGGAGGCTATTTTGTCCTAAAAATAGCACTCAGTCAGATGTGGACAAACTGAATTTGAGGACTGATTCACCATTTGCCAGCTGGGTAAAGTTGGATATTCTACACCCAGGACAGTCAAAATAGTCACATGTACACTTCTTTCATGTAATAATGAGCACACTGTTTCTCAACCGCTGAGATGGAAAACGTTTACCACCTATCCTCTTCCTTCTGCAAGCGCTGAATTGACTCAGTTGCCATGTCCTGTTGGTTCTATGTGTGACAGAGATTCTCCATCTACCGTTTTTACTCCGCACTTCCACCTACCGCCTCTACTTTATCACAGGTTAGTAATCTCTTGAACCAGGTGATAATGGCATCCTCACATCCTGCCACCAAACCTTGCCCATAGCTCTGAGCATGTCCTTCCCTATTCAAAATATCCATCAGTTCCCCATTTACATATAGGACAAAGTCCAAACCTGACATTCCAGGCCTTCTAATAGCTGTTCCCAGCTCAGATTCCTCATATGGTCCCTGACAACTGCTCTTTTTACTGCTATTGCCCCAGCAAATTAAGCTCATCACCACTCAATACACTACATTCACCCCTCCTCAAAGCTTTCACGGTTTACCATTGTTGTATTTATTCTCATTCTAGTCATTCAGCACTCAATGAATACGTGTTAGTGTGATGTTTGGATCTCTGTCTTAGGTGCTGAGGATATACAAAGAGGTTAAGACCTGGTTCTGGCTTTCAGACTTCATTATCTAGAGAAATAGACATGTAAATGAATAGGTACAATTTAATAGGATAGATAAGTGCTCAAAGCTGTAATGCTTGTCACACTCATCTCCACGTATCTGTATCTCACTTATCCAATCCTAGCTCACATGCTACTTAATTTCTTACTCCCTTATCTTATTTTCATGGTGCTTATCTGTGCTTTTTGTCTTTATCACTTTTGTCATATTTTAAATACATGTGCTCTCATGTCTTGTTTTTCTCAGACTGTAAGCTTCTTGCAACAATATCCAGTCCATATCAAACCTTGTGTTCCTTTAGTGCCTAATACAGCCTTTGATCTAGCATTCAGAAATATACTGACAAAAATATTTCCTACATTTGTGGAACCACAAATTAAGACAGTAGAGCCTTTAAATGAAACTATTTCCTTTGAATAATATTGAAAACCTTTGTGAGTCTATCAGGTTTTAGTTTACTAATTTAGTTAAATAAGAGCCTGATTAGAGGTTTAGGAGCATGCATTTCAAAATTAATTACAAAGGTTGAACATTGCATACAAAAAAAGTATACATGAAACACTAATTATTACTAATATGTTCTAAGCATTAAAAATAGATTTGATTATGATACTCTTTGAAGTGCTTCTGGAGAGTATATAAGAAAAGTCAGAGACTCTGGAGGCAAACTCATATTCATTAAATATATAAAAAAAGGAAATATAACTTTTAACAAATATTTCCAACATTAAAGAAATGTAAGCCCCTAGGAGTTTTTGTGGTTTCACTTGCAAATGTTATTCACTTTGTATTTTAAATCAGAATTTTCCTTTAAAAAATCCTTTTCAAAAAAGGAAAAGATTAACGTATACTCTGGGAAAGAAATACAAAATTATTGTTTATTACTTGTTTTACTGATATTGTAATAACTGTGAAGAAAATCTCAGTGAACTGGCACTAATTTCTTTTTTTTTTCTTTTTCTTTTTTTTTTTTTTTTGCAGAAAGACAGCATATATTCAAAACATTTCCATTTCATTCAGATAACTGACATGGCGTCTCATAACAACTCAACCAAACAGTAACCTATTTAATTGTCATAGTTTTCTTGCATTTGGATTTAATCTCTTTAGCAGCCAAAAGAAAAAGGGACACATATAGTCAATTTTGGAACTCACAAAGTTATTGTGAAGCTTTGACATTCTACATTTAGAAAATTGGAAATATAAAAAAATTTTAACTATGTGGAAAACATCACTCATAATCTCATTGTATAGAAAGATTTGAAGTGTTGGCACAATTCCTGTATTTTATTCCTGTGCATTTTTAAAAATTACATAATGACTATTGTCTTCCTTCATTTTGTCTTCCTTCATTTTACCTTCAATATTTATTGGTGGCTTAACTACTCTATGGAATGGTAAGAGGTGTAGATGTCTGGAACACAGTATAAAGAAACCGTACAATGTGCTTCACTGGTCTTTCTTTCCTACTACCTCATAATTGTTGATGTTCTCCAGGCTTCTGTGTTTTGACAAATATCTGTGAAGAGAAATGTGTGTGCTCAACTTTGTGCCAATCCCTAGATTTAGAATAATAAAACAATGTGGCTGCGTTTAAGAATCTTAAAGAACTATCAAAAATTGAGTTCCATTGTGGACACTTTCTAAAAGTCAAAATATGGCAGAACAGGGATATAGAGGAAGAAGTGGTCAGTTATTTTGATTCCAGATCATCTTTTGGTCTCACATGATCTGAGCCATCTCATCTCTTTGCTTAAGTTCAGAGCTTTTTGTTAACTTTTACTTCCCGTTTGAGCCAACATTAATGTCCCAAAGTGGAAAACAAATTACAGATGGCAATCTCAGTTAAAATACACTTGGGCCTGTTCCTGAAGGTGACATGATCATAAGACATACCTGCCCTTATTCTCCTAGCTCTCCCAGGTGCAAACTCATGGGCATTCAATGAACTCAGGTCTCAAACTCAGATACTGAGGAGGCATAGATACCTCTTATTGATGAAATATACTTGTTAGGACTTACAAATGATTCTTCCTTTGACAGTATCATGCACTATATCATACGCTGTATCATTCCTTTTCCTTCTGCCATTCTTATGAGAAGCTGATAACAATCTGAGGGTAGGTACTATGTCTTGTTTATCATGCGCTCCTTACCCCTTGCCCAGTACATATTTGTTGACTTGAACGAAATTTACTTATATTATACCCGAATGTTTAAAATGTGATCCATGCTGAATATTTGGTGATGTAAGTCTAAGCACGGAACTGAAACCATTTTACTTTAAATGATTGTAGTATAACTTTTTGAATCCTTTGAGGATAGAGGCTGTGTCCTACTTAACTTTGCATTCTCAGTGACTAAAGTATTATCAAGTACACAGTGGGCACTTACTTAATGCTCATCGAACTGAATTAAATAAAATTGCATTTCCTTTGCTGGCCTGTAACAAATCATTACTATCTGGGCAGGCTTTTACCTCATGCAAACTATCTGCAACTCTACACTGTTCATTTTCCCATTTTTAGAAGAAAGCAAAACAAATTCACCGTGAAGTCATTTCCTCAGTTTTCCCCATCTAACCCATTAGGTGACTTCTTCTTAATATACCTCATTCTCAGCAGCAGCACAAGTCTTTTCTTATCTTGTTATCAGTCTTGGAGTTTGAATTTTAAAATATTTTTAGAGGAGTGCAATATTTATCTTAATAGAAATATTTTTGGAAACGAAGGAGACTCTTACTCACAAAATAAGTAGTTAACCACCCCCATATGCAAACATAAACATCTCTCAGGCAGAACTTAGCTGAAATCCCTGTCAATGAGCTTTAGGGGAATTTGAAAATTGGCATAACAAAATCACACCCCTGAGTTTTGCAGGAATGATTGCTGCGCTGTAATATGTATTGTGCTTGGATACTTAGATTAAAGATCTATTTTTATTTTGTTATCAATTATGCATTCAGAACAGAAATTCTATTACTAATGGAACCATTGAAATAGATACCTAGAGGAATGGATGCATCACTTTATTTCTTGTTGGGTTCTATGTTAAGCTTTCCAAAGCCCATTTGAGTATTTATCTACTATTGTTATTGTTGTGGAGTAGTGTACCTAGGGGAAATCTGTAAGTAGAATGAATAGGCCTGAATTCTATATCTGATTCCACCTTTTATATATTTTTAGATAAGTAGCTTTATACTAGTACCTGGTCGGTTTTATAACAGTGAAAGACCTTACTTAGATTTTCATATCTAAATCATTATCTTTTACAGTAAAAACTATCTGATTCTCTTAAGTAGGAATATAATTTTATCTTCAAGTAAGTTACTGAGCTGGACATAACACCTTTTATAGATGAGAAAATAGAGGTGCCTTTTGTTCAAGGTTTAAAAGCTATGAAATGGTAGAATTGGTATTAATAATTGGCTTTGGAACATTTGTGTTCAAGGTATTTTCTCTTGCTTTGTAATTAAGCAACTTGAGATTTGTGAGTAGATGAAATACCCAACTTCTGGAAGGGTTCAAGATCTGATTTCAAAAGCAGTGATTTCAAAACATCTCAACTCTTGAAAGAGCAAATGAAGAACTAGGGCTGTGGTTCTCAAAGTGTGCTCTCCAGATCAACAGCATCAGCATTACCTGACAACTGGGAAGAAGGGCCAGTTCTCTGTCCCCAGTCCAGACCTTCTGAATCAGAACCTCTGGGGATTAAGACCAAGTGAACTGATTTGGTAAGCCTTCCAGCTCTCAGGTAATTCTGATGCATGCTCAAGTTTGAAGAACACTGCTAGACTTAGGGAAACACCTTAGACCCTGTAAAAAGGCAAAAGTTCTTTAGAATTTATTTTCAGGATTGTGATGACCAGGAGAGCGGTCAAGTATGCGGGAGACTATCACCCCAGGCTCAGACCCAGGTCAAAAGTAGGCTGGGGCTTCTGGGCACCAGCAGCCACCTGGGTGCTCTAGGGCCAGTAAAGAGCAGGGAGCTTTTATGAGCAATGTTGTATACCTCAACTTCCCAGTTTCAATGTAGAAGTAATGCTACAACCACACACAGTCTGGTTTGGGTTGGAAGCTGTCTGAGATTTTATCTTTCTCATCTGTGTATTCTGAGGCCTAGAAAGGGACCCACTTCACCTAGGGTTCTCACTGAATATGGTGGTAAATGCATTCAACTCACAGTGCAAGTTCAGCACAGTTACCTCAGGCAATTTTGGTGCACTTTTTTGAGGTGTCATTTTCCCTAACTGTAAAGTGGGTACAATGATGATATGTATTTGCAGAATAGCTTCAAGTTTAAAATCAGAAAAATGTCTGTGAACTCGCTTTCTGAGTTGTAAAGAACTTTACAAATGTACCATTTGAATGAGTAGAGATGTACCATGAGTTGCTACATTTCAAATAGGATTGAATGGCAACGTTTTCATGGCTTTAAGAGTGGTGCCATTTGTTTATCAACATTCTTCTGTTCGATGAAACAATACTCTTAGTTATGGCAATATTTAGAAATGATTGCATTTGATGTAATGAAGCTATTTTCACTTTGAATTAAGAAAAATGCGGCCTGAATATATTTTATTTTTTAAATTGGCCTTCATGCCAAAAGGCTCATTCAACACTTTTGGGGATTATTTTAATTGGAAATGAAGGATTCTGTTAGATGCTGTGTGAGAGTATATAAGACATAGTGGTGACGTTTTACTCACTTCCCATGATAAGAAGCTGACCATTAGGTAAGAAGGCAACTCTTCGGGAGCACTTGCATCCAGAGGAAAGTGGTGCAAGGAAAAAATGTCCAAGAAAAATAGACATTAAGGCAACACCTGAAGGGAGAATTCTATGTTCATATTCCTAACTGAGATGAGTAACCCTTGAGTCTGCTGCAAATTTAAGCTGGGTGCACTGCTAACAAACAGGTTGAAAGGACTGACAGCCTTATTTCTATTCTAGCTTGTTAGAAATTAAGAAGGTGTCTCATGTAGAAAAAATAAAAAGAAACAAACCAACAAATAAGCTGAAAAATTTAAGAGTCTAAAGGACAGGTTAAAATCAATACTATGTAGCAAATATGAGAAGAGAAAAGGCTGATTGTTGATTGGAGTTTATTAAAAAAATAATTCTATGATAAAATGTTTGGGGAGAGGGAACGTCAGCAAGGTGGCAAAATAGGACTTTTTAGCACCTGTTCCCTTGCAGAAACTGCAATAGGAACAACTATTCACACACAAAAATACCTTCATAAGTGCTAAGGAAACCAAGTGAGAAACAGTAGTATCTGGATGTAGCATAGAAATAAGAAAAGACACATTGAACAGTGTAGGAAGGACAGTTTTACATTACCTTTGTTACCTCTCCTCCTACCTTAAGCATACAGCATAATGAGATATCCTCCACCTAGGAGAAGGAGAAGGAAGTAGCACAGGACTTTGCCTGATAACCCCAAACTTGGCCTTCCTTTGTAAATCCCAGCACTGGTGAGGATCCCATAACCCCAGACTTCAGACCTGTACCCAAGGACTAAGCTCTAGGCCTGCCCTAGAGCCAGACTGGATTCTCCTTTCCCAGCTACAGGCCTGTCGGGGCACTTGGTTTCCAGACTGTGCCAGCCCCACCGTGACTTCAGCAACCTCAGGCTCTGAGCCACCATCAGCAGCGGAGCGGCCTCCATGGCCCCAGGCTTCAGGTCTGCTCCAGTACCAGCCTGACTCCCGCAGTCCTAGTCATCAGACCAGCACCTGCAGACCCAAATTCCATGACAGCCTCTGTGATTCAATACTATCAGGGTCTAGGCTTGTCCCAGTAGACCCCAGCACTGAACTGGCCCTTATGGACCTAGGCTCCAGGACAGCTCCTGTATACCCAAATCCCAGGCCATCCTCAAGTTCCCAGGACCCAGGGCAGCCCTCATAAACCTAGCTTCTAGGCCAGCATCTGCACACCCAGCCTTTAGGCCAACATTAGTGGGCAGAGGGTCCAGGCCAGCCTCAGTGTCTAAGGCACCAGAACTGCATCTGCAATTCTAGGCTCCAGACCAGCCCCCTGGACCTAGGCTTCATGCCAGCCACAGCACTGGGCCATTCCCAAGGGCTAGGTTGGCTCCTGTGGCCCTAGACTCCAGAGGACCCTGAGACAAGCACTGTACAAGCAGACCCAGAGTCCAGGCCTACCCCAGTAAACCCTGTTGCCAGGCTCAACCCCATGGACTGAGGCTCCAAGACCACCCTTGCAGACGCAAGTTCTAGGCCAGCCCTTATGGACCCAAGACCAAAACCTACCCAGACAGACTCAGGTGCCAGGCCCATCCCAGCACTGGGCCAGCTCTCATGGACTCAGGCTTCAGGCCCATTCAAGAGCAAGGTTAGCCCCTGTGGATCCAGGCTTCATGTCCAGTCCTACAGGCCAGGCAGCAGGCCTGCCCACCTCCTGATTCAAGTACCAAGCCAGCCTGTCTAAGGACTATAGCAGGAAGTGTACTCTCAGACCATGCCAGATGGCCTGCCCAGAATCTCTTGACAGGATGACTGGTGAAGGGCTTTGCCACACAAAGCCAGCCTGCAAAGACTAGAATAAGTGCCTACATTTTCAAATGTGAAGATGTTAATGCATGGCAAAAGAAAACATGGAAAACCAAGATTTACCACAATTAAAGAACACACCAAAGAACAATCTCCTAATAGCTCACTCCAAAGAAATAAAGAAATATGAACTTTCTGACAAAGCATTCAAAATAGTTGTTTTAAGGAAGATCAGCAAACTTTAAGAAAATACAGAGAAACAATTCAATAAAATCAGGAAAACCATAAATGACCCAAATTAAAAATTTAACAGAGAAGTCAAAATTGTATATTAAAAAAAAGACCATAGGAATTCTGGAGCTGAAAAATAACAGTGAATGAAATGAAAAATGCAATAGTGCATATCAAAAGCAGAATTGATAGAGCAGAAGAAAGAATCTGTAATTTTAAAGACAGGCTATTTGAAAATATATAGTTAGAGAAGAAAAATAGAATGATAAGCAATTAAGAAAGATTATAAGATTTATGGGACAGCATCAAAAGAGTAAACATTCAAGTTATAGAAGTTTGTGAAGGAGATGAGAAAGAAAAAGGAGTAGAAAGCTTATTTAAAGAGCTAATGGCAGAAAACTTTCCAAATTGAGGCGAGATAAAATATCGAGGTACAGGAAGTCCAAAGGTCTCCAATCAGATTGAATTCAAACAAGAATACACCAAGACACAATAAAATAAAGGTGTCAAACTCAAGGACAGAGAGAGGATCCTGAAAAGATCAAAAGAAAAGAAGTAAATAACAATAAAGCCAATGCATGTAGCAGTGAATTTCTCAGCAGAGATGTTATAGGCTAGGAAATATTCAAGATTCTGAAAAGAAAAACCCTGCCAATTAAGACTACTGTAACTGGAAAGGTGTCCTTCAGAAATAAGGAAAAGATAAAGACTTTCCCAGTTAAAGAAAAGCTGAGAAAGTTTATCCACTTAGGACCTGTTTTATAAGAAATGCTAAAAGGAGTTCTTCAAAATAAAAGAAAAGGATGCTAATGAGTAACACCAAAACATCTGAAAGTTTAAAACTCACTAGTAAAAGTAAGTACACAGTCAAATTCAAAATACTCTAATACTTTAATGATGTGCAAATCACTTATATTTTTGGTATAAAGGTTAAAAGATGAAATTATTAAAAAAATAGTTAAGATATAAAAAATATAAAATATGTAAATTATAGTATCAAAATTTTAAAATGCATAAGGGAGGTGGAGTAAAAGTGTAGAGTTTTTTATGCAATCAAAGTTAAGTTTTTGTCAGTTTAAAATAGCCTATAATAAAAATACAATTTTTTGTAATCTCCATTTTAGCCACAAAGCAAAAACCTGTAGTAGTTACACAAAATACACTAGAGAAAATCACCTAATCACAAAGGAAGACAGCAAGAGAGGAAAATAGGAATAAAGGATCTACAAAATGAACATAAAACAAATAACAAATGGCAGCAAATCTTTATATGTCAATAATTACTTTAAATGTAAATGGATTAGACTCTCCAATTAAAAGGCATAGAATGGGTGAGTGGATAAAAAACAAGACCTAACTGTATGGTTACTACAAGAGATTCACTTGACATGTAAGAATACATAGACTGAAAGTGAAGAGATGAAAGAAGATATTCTATGTGAATGGGAACTAACAGAAAGCAGGAATAGGTGTATACTTATGACAGATAAAATAGATTTGTAGGTCAAAAACTGTAAAAAGAGACAAAAACCATCATTATATAATGATCAAAGGATCAATCCACCAAGAGGATACAACAATTGTAAACATATACATCTATAATTATAGACTCCTGACACTAAAGCAACTAAATATTTAAAGAAATTATTAGTAGATTTGAAGAAAGAGATAGACTGCAATACAATAATAGTAGGGGACTTTAATATCCTGCTTCCAGCAAAGGAGAGATCATTCAGACAGAAAATCAAAAAGGAAACATCAGACTTAAACTACACTTTATACATATATAGAATAATCCACCCAACAGCTATAGAGTACATGTTCTTCTCAAGTGCACATGGAACATTCTCTGTGATAGATCATGTTAGACCACAAAACAAGTCTTAACAAATTTAAAAAGATTGAAATCATATCAAGCATCTATTCTAACCACAATGGTATAAAACTAGAAATCAATAATTTCTAGGAAATTCAGAAAATTGAAAAATACACAGAAATCAAATAATATGCTTCTAAACAACCAATGGATCAATGAAGAAATTAAAAGGGGAATTTAAAAATATATCAAGACAAAGGAAAATGGAAACACAAAATACCAAGACTTAAGGGATACAGCAAAAGCATTTCTAAGAAGGAAGTTTGTAGCCTCCATCATAAAAGAAGAATGATCTTAAATAAACAACCTAATGTTGCACCTCAAGGAACTAGAAAAACAAGTTAAGCCCACAGTTAGCAGAAGGAAGGAAAAAATAAAACTTAGAGCAGAAATAAATGTAATAGAGACTAGAAAAACAATAGAAAGGATCAATAAAACTAAGACTTGGTTTCTTGAAAAGAGCGACAAAATTGGCAAACCTTTAGCAAGACTAAGAAGGAAGATAGAATATTCAAATAAATAAAATTGGAAATGAAAAAGGAGTCATTAAATTAATACAACAGAATTACAAAGTATCATAAGAGATTACTATGAACAACTATATGCCAACAAATTAGATAACCTGGAGGAATGGATAAATTCCTAGATACGTAACAACCTACCAAGACTGAATCATGAAGATGTAGAAAATCTGAACGGACCAATGCTAAGTAAGGAGATTGAATCAGCAAAGAAAGTTTCCCACCAAAGCGAGGCTCAGGAGCTGCTGGCTTCATGGGCAAATTCTATCAAACTCTTAAAGAAGACCTAATACCAATCTGTCTCAAACTGTTCAAAACATTGAAGAAGAAAGAATACTGCCATACTCATTTTTTGAGGCCAGCATTATTCTGGTATCAAAGCCAGACAGGGACACTACAAGAAAAGAAGATTAGAAAGCAGTATCCTTAATAAACATAGATGCAAAAATCCACAACAAAATATTATTAAATAGAATTCAAAAGTACATGAAAAGGATCATTCACCATGATCAAGTGGAATTTATTCCAGAGATGTATGAGTGATTCAACATATACAAATCTGCAAATATAATATACCATTATTAACAGAATGGAGGTCAAAAGCCATGTGATCATCTCAATATATGCAGAGAAAGCATTTTATAAAATTCAACACTTTCTCATGATAAAAACCCTCAACAAATAAGGCATAGAAAGAATGTACTTCAACACATTAAAGGCTATATATGACAAGCCCATAGCTAACATAATACTCAATGGTGAAAAGTTGAAAACTTTTCCTCTAATACCAGGAACAAGAAAAGGATGCTCACTCTTCCAACTTCTATTCAACATAGTAGTAGAAATGCTAGCAGAGCAATTAGGCAAAAGAAAGAAATAAAAGACACCAAACTGGAAAAGAATAAGTTAAATTGTTACTGTTTTCAGATGAGTTGATCATACATACAGAAAACCCTAAATACTTCAATAAAACCTGTTAGAACTAGTAAACAAATACAGTAAAGTTGCAAGATATAAAATCAAGATGCAAAAATCAGTAGAGTTTCTATGAAGAACTATCCAAAAAAGAAACCAAGAAAACAACTTCATTTATAATAGCTCCAAAAATTATAAAATAGAAATAAATTTAACACTCAGTTGTAAGAAAGCAAATAACCCAATTAAAAAATAGGTGAAGATCTGAATAGATATTTCTCAAAAAAATATGCAAATGGCCAACAGGTATATAAAAATACTCACATCACTAATTATCTGAGAAATGCCAATTAAAATCATAAGACAATACCACCTCACACCTTTTTAAATGTCTATTATCAAAAAGACGAAATCTAGACAGTGTTTATGAGGATGTGGAGAAAAGGGAACCCTTGCATACTGTTGGTAGGCATGTAAATTAGTACATTCGTTATCAAAAACAGAATGGAGTCTTCTAAAAAAATTAAAAATAGAACTGTCATATAATCTAGCAATCCCACTACTGGGTATGTAACCAAAGGAAATGAAATCAGTGTGTTGAGGAGATATCTGCACTCCTACGTTCATTGTAGTATTATTCACAATAACCAAGATATGAAATCAACCCAAGTGTCCATCAACTGATAAATGAATAAGGAAAATGGAATATTATTCAGCCACAAAAGAAGAAAATATTGTTATCTGCAACATCATAGATGAACCTCAACGACGTTATGTTGTGAAATAATCCAAGCACAAAAAGACAAATACCACATGATCTCACTTATATGTGGAATGTGAAAAAGTTGAACTCATAGAAGCAGAGAGCAGAATGGTGATTATCAGGTCTGGGTGTGAGGTGGAGGTTGGGAAGATGTTGGTCAAAGGATAAAAAATTACAGTTAGGAGAAATAAGTTCAAGTGATCTATTGTACTATATTGACATAGTCAGAAACAATGTATTTTATTGCTGAAAATTGCTAAGAGTAGATTTTAAATGTTCTCATTACAAAAAAACAATGATAAGCATGTGAGGTAATGCATATGCTAATGAGCTCAATTTAGCCCTTCCACAATATATACATATTTCAAAGCAACATGTACACAATAAATATAGACAGTTTTATGTGTCAATTTTTTTGTCTAGAAACAACACATTGCAAACCTAGGAATTATTTGTCAATTTTTAAAATAAAAACTAAGTTTGAGAAATACTGATTTAAAAAAACTTTAACAGGACTGTCTCCTACAGGATTTCTCATATTTTTTAAGATTGTAATGCATTTTGTAACTCTTTAACAGGGCTCTAGTAAATAGTTCTTTTTAAATGAAGAATTTTGAGAGTCTAGTGTTCCACAGAACATGCTATATGAATGCTACGTAATGCCATTGGACAAGGCATAAAATCAGAGGCTTTGTCCAGTGGACGATGATTATGAAGCTTCTGAATTTGACCTGTAAGCTCTCTTTTAATTCTAAAATTCAATGATTATTAATAGGTTCCCTCATCTCTCAGAGCCTAGGAAATTGACAAGTGATAAGTGAAATAATCTGATTCTGTCACTTACAAAAGCATAGAAATCCATGACATACTTTTTCTGTTATTTTCTCAAGGTTTCAAAATATATTGCTAAATAGGAGGACATTAAAACTATAACATTTGCTTATAATGAACATTCATATTAAAAGGAGGATGAACACATAGACACATGCCATGGACACAAATTGCTTGTATGAAAAGCACCACAATCTTTAGGATGTCTAAGGAAACTCAGGATCTGTTCCCAACCTTCTTTTCCATTTTTATCTGCTCCCACTCCTGCTCCTACTTAGTGGATATCACCATCCACTTTTGTATTTCAACATAATGCCTCTGCTTATTACATACTTCTTCACCTTCTCACATCTGCTGAGCTGAAGGTACTCTTCAAAACCCAGCTTTCAAGTCATTTTCTCTGCAGCTTGTCCCAATGTTGGAGTCAGCCCAACTTTTCCTAATGCTGCCATGGTACTACACAGGTATTTCTGTTAGAGCCTGCGCCACCTTTTATTGTGAGTATTTATTAATGTGTCTCTCTTTTAATCTTATCCTATAGCTTTTTCTCATCTCTGTATCTTGAGTGTCTGGAAAATAGCAAGTATGGACGAGTAAGTAAAGTAAGATTACCCTTTATGCAAATTTTTGGAGAGAATATTTAAACCTCTAAATGCTTAACATCTAACAATAAAATCTATAGATTTTGGATTGCATTTTAAGTCTGTGTGTGTGTGTGTGTGTGTGGGTACACACACATATGCATAAATCACTTGACTAGTTGACTTAGTTTCTTTGTCTATGAAATGGGATGATTGTGGGCATATGCCCTTTTCACAAAAATATTAAGATTAGTGAGCTAAGATCTATAATATGGTTTGATATCCTCAAATAAAAGAACTTGGATCATTACAATACATATTATTATTAACAATAGTTAACATTATAAATTATGACATCTGTGTTAATAGGCAAAAGTGATTTATGAAGCTATAATAATTCTTGCAAGGCATCCTGAGAGGTCATAAAAACCACAGTAGTAAAGCTTGAGTGCTTATGATCACATGCATCTAAAATAAAATTATTGCCTCATAATTCAAAATCTCTATGCCTTTTATTCTCTCTAGTTATAAACTGCCCAGGGGATCCAGTTGGCTCTTCAAGTCCTAACCAATCCAATTTAATTGGTAGACCCTAAGTCTGTATGATTGACTATATCCTTGCTTCAAATAATCATGGCCTTGGAATATTAGAGTTGAGAGCAACCACAGAGATCCTCTAATCCAATGTTTCTCAAGTCTGGCTGTACATAAGAATCATCTAGACAGCTTTCAAAATTACCAATGTCTAAGGTGCCATTACACAGCCTAACAAAAACCCTTGTGACTTCTGGCTTAAGCATCAGCCTTCTTTAAAGGCTACACTAAATTCTAATGTGAGAGTCTGTGATCTTGTCCAAGCACCCATGTTACAAGATGACTCACACAGATGTAGAGAGGTGACAAGAGTGGACCAAATGTCTGGCTTTGTGACACTTGTGCTCCTCTCATTGCACTAGAGATGACGATGAGTGTTCGGCTCATATGCTCACTCTAATCTATTGGTGCTGGCTTCCTGGAATGCTCTGATGAGAAAGTTTCTGCATCTGAATGTAGCTTGGCAGGAAAGAATGGGTTGATTGATGACAATGTTCATCATGGAGTTAGGATCCAAGGGTGGTGTCAAGAATTTGTCATCTCTCTGAACTTTGCTGCAAATTCTCAACAGCTTCATCCACTTACCTATTGCAATATCTTTCATTCTTAGAGCTTTTCTGTTTAATGTAAGCAGAGGATGCAAGTGCCTATCTTTAGTGTATAGAGCTTAAACACTGAAAGAGAGAAAAGAGCGTCTAGAAAGAAGAGGCAGACATCCTAACATTTTTTGAAATCTTATATGATCATCGTAAGTACTCATGACAGATCCTTGGTCAGCCTCTATGTATTTCTTTCAGTTTGTGGGGTTTGGTTCATTGCCAAAATGTTTGTAATATTGATAGAAATAGACCTTGTCATAAAAATATTGATTTAATCCAAGGATACTGGAGACTTTTTATTGGCCTCCTAAAGCATTCTCAAGATCTCTGTGATGAAAGATTATTTTTATTTTTTAAAAATTTCCAATCTTTTGTGGATCGATGCTTTTGTAAAATACAATAAAATGATCATTGGAAAAATGAAATTGAAAATCCAAAGATTTATATACAAGGCAAGCTTCAATTTTTAAAATAATTATAATCAACAGATATAATTAATTTGTCAACTGCTATACTAATTTCTAAATGTTTTCTTTCATTTTTAGTAATCATGCTATCACAGACTGGCTAGAAACAGTTCATAGGCCAGCACTGGTCAATGGACCATTCTTTGAGTAGCACTAGTCTAGAGCTTGTTTTGCTTCTGCTACAGCCACAGCTAACCCTCTTCATGGCCTAGGTCCTGAGGAAATCCTGGCATCTAGAACATATAACTGATATGTATTAATACAGTCTATCCAAATCCTAGACTTTTATGAAAATTATTTAAAATATATCTTTGAAAATAAAATTCAATATATGCATCGTCATGTTAGGTGCTTTTGTTCTCTTTGTTTTAAGTATTCTCTATATGGATAACTTCACATAATTAGAGATAGTTGATAATTATTATTTTACTTCTGTGCACAGGAATACACACAGCATTTGGCACAGACTAGAGAAGATGGCTCATTTAAGAGTCAACCATCTGGAGTGTTGAATGATTGTGTTCTACAGACTTCAGTTCTTTCCAGTGACTTCGGGAGGGTTGACTGTCCTCTGGGAAGTACTATTTCTCTCAGGGGTCAGCAAACTTCCCTGTAAAAGGTCAGATAGTAAATAGTTTAGGTTTTGCTGTCCAAATATAGTCTGTGTTACATATTGTTTTTTTTTTTTTTTTACAACTCTTTAAAAATGTGAAAACAATTTTTACTTTGGGAACTGTCCAAAAAAAAAAAAAAAATGCTGTGGGGCTGGATTTGGCTCACAAGCCATAGCTTACCAAACCCTGATTTATCTCCTGCTAAAATTGGAAACCTGGCTCTTTTGATTCAATATTATTGATACTGGCTAACTATTGCCGTGTAAAAAATTATCCCCAAATGTAACAGCTTAAAACAACATTTATTATCTTACAGTTCTATGAGCCAGAAATCCAGGTGCAGGTTACGTGGGTCCCTCTAGCTCTAGGTTGCTCAAGACGTTCAGTTGAGCTGACAGCTTCGGCTGCTGTCCCATCTGAAGTTTTGACTGATGAGGAGGATCCACGTCCAAGATCACTCATGTAGTTTTTGGTAGGCTTTGGTATTTTGTCATGTGGACTTCCCATGTGCCTGCCTTACAGTGTAGCAGCTGACTTTCCTCTGAGTGAGTGACCTGAGAGAATGGTAGAAATTGAGCAAGACAGAAGCCATAGTGTTTTAATCACCTAATCTCAGAAGCAATATCTCATCACTTCTATTGTAGAAACTAACCAGTCGGTTCAGCCCATACCCAAAGGGAAGAGATTATGCAAGGGCTTGAATACCAGAAGGCAGTTGTCATCATGGGTCATTTTCGAATTTGCTTTGCCTATTTCAGCAGCCAAGAAAGTCTCTTTTCATCAGTTCCAACAGAATCTGCATCCTTCAGTTATAATCTTATAATACCCTCTGTTTTCTACTATAGACTTATTGTACAGTTATTGCACTTGGCACCATGACATTATATAAAGATAAATTTAAAAAGCCCATGAGAAGTTTTTATTTTTGGATAGCCAAGTTTCATGCAAAAATGCTTTCTAAATAAAAAAAGAGTGTGAGAAATTATGTCTCTATACAGAAGACTTAAGAGATGTTCATGGAAGTGGCAGTAACACTGACTGAGAAGTAAGACTTTGGAATAGTTTTAAGATCAACATTTGCTACTAGGTGCCTTGAACAGTTTTTTATGTTTTCCTTATCTAATTTAATCCTCACAACTACCATTTGAGATAGTTAAATTAAATCCCTACTTACAGAAGGAGAAATTGAGTCAGACAGAGGTTAGGTAACTTAGTCTAAATTATATAGGTAATAGGTGATGGAGCCAGGACTCACAGCTGGGTATTCTAACCCCAGCACCCTCCCTCTCTTTGAGATACAAACATAGTCACGTGATCTAAATGTGAATTGACATTTGGAAATAGTCCTTATAATAAGTCAATTCACTCACCAGTTAGAATATCACATTAGGGCCTTTTCTGAAAAATAATTTAAAGTAGACACTGACCTTAGTGACAGAGGAAATAGATCAAAATAGTCACCGTTTTAATATTATTGGTTTTCTACTTAATATCATGGAGAGAAAAAAGTCAATGAAAATTTATTTCTCCTTCTTCAAAGGTGCTTTTCTAGGAAGGTGCCCACTTTTTCTGATTCTGAATCTATAATCCTTATATAGATCAGACTCTTATAGACTGTTGTGCTCCCAAGAGGATTCTCTCTGTGTAAAAGCCAGACAGATTCCAGTAGCTAATGTGTCTGAAAATGCACAATCTCGTTTTCAAAGTTGATAAACAATTTATGGAACTATGTCATCGCATGAGTTCTTAATATTGCTGGATGATGAAACTGACATCAAAAAGAGTTATTCTAGGATAAGCACAGATTTTATGCCATTAAAACAGATTTAGAAAACATAGCCTTAATTTTTACTGTAATTCCAAGGACCTTTTTGACTACAAAATTCTTATTCTTTGATCAAACTGATTTTCATTTTAGAAAATAATACATGTAAACTTCTGTTTGCCTAAGTAACAAGGCTCTTTTAGTTAACATTGTTGTTATGATAAGGATAGTAGTGGTTATTATTTATTTTTTACTGAAATTTAGGTAAAATCATCAGAGATCATAGTCAGAAAAAATCTTAAGACAAAAAGTATTATGATAGTGAGATCAAAAGCATTTAGGAGACCCTGTTGGTGTTACAATCAATCCGAGTGGCAGCAGCATCTTTGTGTATAAAAGATACAGAGGCGTCACGAATGGAATAATGAAATACATTATTTCATTTGGCATATATATACTGGCATCTGACATAAAGTTGACATTTTATGAGTATTTTTTAAATGAAAGACTAAATAACAAGACAAAAGTGTAGGTGGGGAGTGACTACGTGAATAGTATGTATTATTAGATCATGACTTTAAGAATAAATTCCAGGCTAAATACCAATCTCTTCTTTTGGGCTTTTTGACTCCTTAGTATAAGAAAAGATGATTTAGGACTCAGGAGACCAAGATTTGACCTCTATACACAGGCAAACTTATTTAAGCTCTTTCAATCCCAACTTTCTCATCTATAACCTGAAGATAATATCCACAGTCCAAGTTAATGGGAGAATTAAAGGAGAGAGTACATGGCACACAATAGTCACTCAGTTAAGTTAGTTTCTTCTTCTGAATTTTGTTTTACTAAAGAGCTTGATATTTTTCTCTATAAATCATGGAGAACCTCTGTTAGCTTGACCCAGCTTGGTGCCTTTCATGGTACACCTAGGATCACTATAGGAGTTTCTCCTGCTTACAACATATTGCTCAGAAATTCAACCAAAAATGGCCTAAAATTCCTGAACTCCCAGGAATGAGTAAACTAAGATCACACTCAGGACCTCAAGAGTCACATCACCAGAGAGAAGAGGCCTCCACCTCACAGTGAGGCGGGTAAGCCTCGTGGGTTAGTGCTCCGATGTGGTGGAAATATAGATGCCATACAGGGAGAAAGAAAAGAGGAGTTCAAGCTGCCACACAGGGCATTCAGTTGTGCTGGAACTTCCCTGCCTGATGGGATCAGGTTGAAGTTCATCCAGTCCAATGCTGTCTTTTTTTTCTTGCCTACCCAGAATCAAAGCCACAAAAAGGATGTTAACCTCCTACTCCAGTAGCTGAGGCCCACCTAGGAAAATACTCAGAATCATAAAATTAAGATGAAAACTCAGGCTTTCCACTTCCCCCAAATTGCCTCTTTTCAAATTTGAATGTCTGATTTCCTGTCCTGATTAAATTAATTGCATGATAAATTCAGCAATTTGCTTTCAGTGTTATATAACCGCAGTTTCACAACTATCTGTCTCCCAGGTACCAAAAGAAGTATGCAGTAAATCATGGAGGTACCTGCAAGAAAATGCAAATGCGATAGTCCTGTTTGGACAGGACAATTATGGGCACTCCTTAACTGCTAGCTGAGAACACTATCCACTCAGGCCCTCTCTGTGCATCAACTTCTTGCCACAGACCTTTCATTTCTTTCCTAATGGCTTTTGCACAGTAAGAAGTACACTCATCAATAATGCACATTTTTCAAGCATAGTAAAAATGTTTGTGAAAGCCTGTTAATGCAAGAGCAAAATGCTCACATTACAAACACTAATCTCCCATTTATTTAAACATTTTTCTTTGAAAATACTTAAATCTAAGTCTGCATTAAAAAAATCCAATAGAAAAAGGTCAGTGGAAAGACTAGCAAAAGTGCACCCATTTGAGAGCCTTAGGAGTTCAGGAATTTGTCCAATAGATAATATTCATTTCTTTGATTTTAAAAATCACACATCTAATTTTCTTTGGAATTGATATGAAGGATTATAAAAATACTTATGAACTAAGATCCAGCACAAAAAGTTTTCAAAAAAGAGTACATTTTTACTGTGAAGTTGTAAAACCTCAGAAAAGTGGAGTGTATAATGGGAAAAGTGACAGAATCTTAACACCATAGCGGGGATGATACCCATTATAATGAGAGAAACTATTGCTTGGAACCAGAACAGCTATATTCTTCTCTCAGCTTCCACAGTCCCCACACCCCTGGAGTACCATTCAAGACAGTGATGAACTGTGGTCTCAATTCCCTTATTAGCTGTAAGACCTAAAAATTATATGTGCAATTAAAAGGCAAAATGCTGATATTACTCATAGGAAGCCCTTTGTACATTAGCAAGGTACAAAAGTCTGCTGACACTTTGCAACAGAGATAGTCAGCAGGGCAGAAGATTAATAGAGCCTCATAAATTTGCAGGGTGAATACAGTAGATGGGGCAGAATAAGCATGTTGTGTTAGAGATAAATAAAGGGCATGGTCAGCTTGACAAAACATTTAACAAGGAACACAACCAGTCGTTTTACACAGTTTGCTTGGCTGGCATTCGTCCACTTTCTATAACTACATATAATTACCCCATAGCAGTTGCTGCTCATGTCACAAAGGCCTCCAGCATGACCCAGAGAAGGAGCACTGGGAAAGCCACCAATTCTAATGGGTTATGCATTGTGTCACGCTGCCCTGTCTGGTTACTTTTCTCAATCGAAGGCTTTGATGGCAAAGGTGGCATCTCATCACAGGACAGGGTTCTCCTGGGATTAACGTGCTACAGTCTCATTTCTTTGTGTTTGGATCACTTGAATGAAAACAAGGAAGCATACTAAAATTCTAAGGCAAAACAGTACAGGAAATATCTTGCTAAGCTACTTACCATTATTATTCTGGGATTTCTGGAATAGAAACTGGTTTTGTTTTTTAAAAAATAAACATGTCTAGTGAGTTAATTAAATGAGCTCTATCAACCCTTTTTTTGTGATTGCCAGCTTAGGAAATGCTATTTATTTTCTTATGATATGTTGATTAAATTTGAGGGAATCTCAAAGGATTTCTAATTTACTTTCTCTTTGAAATGATTCCCAAAGGAAGAAGGTTATTTTAATGTCTAGATGTGAAAACTGATATGAAAATTCCTCTTGGGAATAACCTGTCTTGCAAGGAATTTGCTGTTTCCTGGTTTCAATAGAGCTTGTCTCCCAAATTGCAGATGGTGCATTCACTGAACAAAGGCCTAAACCCTGACTATATGCCAAGTTCACAAACTTCTGGAAAAGTCCATTGCTATGGTGAACATGAAGTAGCCACAAGAGAAAATTCAGCTTCCAAGTAGCTAGATGAGTCAGAGAAAAATGGTCACATGGGATTACAACTGCCAAAAGTAGTTCAAGATTTTCCTATATGGCAATATGGCACCTAAGACCAGGAGATTACCAGGGATAATAGTATTCTGATTATTTAAGTTTTAGGGAAGTTGGTCTCTTACTCAATCACTCACTGATTTGTGTTGTAGTCCCTATTTTAGAAAAGGAGTTCAGCTAAAAGTTAACAAATATGGTAGAACTTTTCAAAATTTGGTAACATCAGGACTAGTCAAAAAGCTTGTTAACTATGCAGGCATTTAGAAAATTTAGGGGTGTTCTAACTCCTTTTCTTTCCTCTGATAGAACTGGTAGATCTAGAGATATGGTGGTATTCCCTGGGGTCAACTTGCTTTCCATTTGAGTTTAATAAGCCCCAATGTATCATAAACTCCTTGTATGCTAAGTAACAGGTTCTTTTCCTTCTCTCTGAAGAACATTGCGGGTCTTTATCTTGGAAAGTAGAGCACTGCCCATTCAAAGAAAAACCCTCCTTATGTGCCCCGGGGCAGTGATTTGTAGGAACTCGTCGTCCTTCTAAATGTAGGAGCTGTACTGAAGCCCTAGTGAGAATTTGGTAACTTAAAAATAACAGTGAGGAGACTGAAAAAATAAGGAAGAAATGGAATATGGCATGAAAAGGTATCTACTTCTTAAACCTTAAAACTATCAACTTTTGCTAAGATGATAGTTTTTATTATGTGATCTGTCAGCAAGATACTTTAAAGAAAGGATGAGTCCAGATATGAAAATCCAATGGCACATTGATTTAGCCCCAAGTGCATCTTTTATAGTGTAGCAGATGAACCTTTCAGAACCTTCCTCTATAGTGACAAAGAATTACAGCCACACAAAACTCCCTGCTTATGAATTGCTCCTCATACATACTCATAAGCATCCCCACCACCTACCTAGGGAGTTGTTTTCATGACATGATTTTCTCTACTGCAATGATCTAATAAAGTAGCAATCACCTGCTCTGTTTGTACTTGATATTCTATCTCCTCTTTTCTCTTGGGTGTGTTGGGAATAAACTGCTAAAATGATTGGTCTTTGGGCTCTGACTTCTGCATGAACATATTTGGATCTAGGAAATGTTGCAAAATAGATGTCAGTGAAAACTCTTTAAGAGACCTTGAGTTGGAAATATATTTTGGTGCCCTACTTAACAGGAACTATAATAGAACTCTTACTTCCAACTTTCATGTTTTGTTATTAGTAAACAAGCCTGAATTCTTTGAAAGGCTTTTTTTCCCCCTCTTTTAAATTTATGAACTAAATAATGTACCCACACTAAGGGAATAGGCTTGTCACAGACTTATTGCAAGTGACATTAAGGAACCACAGCCATTCACATGTTTAAATAAGGCTGCTAATCAGACTGTACATTGTTCACCATGTCCTGGATCCTCTTGGCAAAAGCCTTATCTAAAAATAAAATGACATTCCATTTATAGAAGTCTGGGCACTTGCTACTTCAAGATGAATGGCGCTTCAAGATTCAAGTCCCTTGTTAACCCTCGTAATCTGCTGCAAATATAACCCTTTTGACCAAGTATTTGAAAAAAATAAAAATAAATCTCTCCTGACATTCAATCCCATAGAGATTACGAGCGTTCTCTCCCTCTCTCTGTCTTTCTCTCTCCCCCTCCCTCTTGTGTATATCCATGTATATACACACAAGCATGCACACATCCAAACTGTAAACAAAACTAAAATTAATTTTAATCAATAAGTGAGATTAGAAGTGGAAGAAAAAAGTAAATAAAATTTGAAAAATTTAATTAAGAAATATAAGGAAATGTATATTATGTACTGTATAATATGAAGCCTGGAAGACTAGACTTTAAAACTGAAAATTAAAGTTATTACATCAAACTTGTTTTTTCATCATTGATATCACAAAAGATGAATTTCATTGGTTACTATTAGAAAAAAATGATAGAATTTTGATCTTGAAATTGACCTTATATAATGTTAGTCATCTTTCTATCCACTATGGGGACACTTTTTAAAAAATTCCGCAAAAGTAGGTTATCTTGCTTTTGGTTGGAATCTCCAGTGATAGGGAATTCACTGTCTTACAAAGCAGCCTTTCACGTTGTTAAGAAGCTCTGCCACAAATCATTTGCTAGGACCACAGACTTTTCTGACCAAATTACTACACCTAGACAGATTATTGTGTGAAGTTGTAAAAGCTGCCTCTTTAGATTGGGAGCAAAGGCTCAAATGATTAGGCACATGAAGGAATGATTCTTCCAAAGAGCAGGGCTTGCGAATCATCATGTTTGCAAGATTTGGATATTGAATGGTGTCTTGAATTCATCTTGTCTCCTTAACAAGAAGATGAGAGTCCATTTTCTTCAACTCTTGAGGCTCCCTCAGTGTATATCTCCTCATTCGTCTAGCCCTTTGCACTTCATTAGCACTACTTTAGTAGCAGATATCTAACTTGATATATAATTACTTATAAAAAATGTTTCCTTCAAAATGATTCCTTACAAACAAGACCTGCAGTTTGTTCACTACAGTATCTAACATGTTTATACATTCATTTAACGTCAAATTAAGCACACCACCAGGCTCTGAGGACATATAGAAAAATAGAAACTGCCCTCAACAAATTTACTTTCTAATAGTGGAAATAACCAAGTAAATTGATTATTATAGTACAATGTGCTAAGGACTATGATACTACAATATACAGGATTCAGTGGGAATGCAGATAAATTCTAATCTAAACCTAAATCTAAATCAAAATTCAGGGAGCATTTTTTGAAGATGAACAAGATTAGATTACATTGATCTCAAAATCCTTTTAATACGGTCTATTAATATCTCACAGTGAGTTTTCTTCAGCATGCAGTCAGGAGATGAAGGGCTAGAACAGTAGGCAGAGTCCTAGAAATTAGGTGTTTTGTATGCTTCAAATTTATCCCTAATGTCAAATATTATTAAATGATTTTATGCAGGAAAATAATAAAGTAACTTTTGTACATTTAAAAAATAATGTTCTGAGAGCTGTGCTGAGAGTTGGTATCATCCAGAAAAGAAGTGAGGAGGCCCTGAATTAAGGTGCCAGCAGTGGGAATGGCTGTGGGGGAAAGACTGAGAAATATGTAGGGGGAAGCCATAGGCCTCGGTCACTGATTGAATGTGTCCAGGTAGCTGGTGAGAGGGAGGCCCTGCCAGTGCTCTTTAAGTGAGTGACTGGGAGGATCCCGAGATGGGTTGAGCTGGAGGAGAGGCACATTTGTGGGAGATGAACTGGCAAGTTCAGGTTTGGGCCCGTTGAGTCTAGGGTACCTATATATATGACACCTAGGTAGAGAGGCCAAACCAGCAGTTTGATGAACATGCTTAATAGAATGGCTCAGGCTATGGGAAATAGACTTGGGGGTCTGAAGTGACAAGTTAAGCCATGGGTTTGGATGAAATCACCAAGAACAAAGTGTTCAGGAAAGAAAGGGCATAGGACTGAGAGCAAAGTCCCAGGGAACTAAGATTTAAGTAGCAAGTAGAAAAAGAATGGCTTAATGTTGAGCACCAAAGACGGGGAGTAAAACTGGGAAAAAATACCATCATTGAAGTTTTAATGGTGGGGCAAGCTTAGGACTTTCTCCCTGTTTTCCACAGAACTCTTTTCAAAGTGATCATCTGTCCTGGCTCACTGTGGAGGGAATCAGTCCAAGGAGTTTCATCATCCACATACACAGGTGACTGTGTTCTAGGCCATGTGCTCTTTCATCCAAGGGCAGCCAATTTGGAGGCTGGCCTAGGTTCTAAGAGGAAGTCTGGTGTGAGAAGCTTGCTCAAATGAGTCAGCAATGACCAAGTAGATCAATAGGCCTCTTTTTACCAGGAAATTGGAGTTACACAGACAGAGGTACTAGCAGGTGGTGTAATGGGTTTAACTGTGTCCCACCTATATCCATATGTTGAAATCCTGATCCCCAGCACCTCAGAACATGCTCTTATTTGGAAATAGGTCATTGCAATTGCAATTAGTTAAGTTAGGAAGAAGTCACACTGAAATAGGGCCTTTAATCCAATGTGATGACTGGTGGCCTCATAAAAAGGGAAATTTGAACACAGACACACGCACAGGCAAACACCACACTAAGATGAAGGCAGACATCAGTGTAATACTTGTACAAGCCAAGGAATGCCAAAGATTGCATCAAACCAGAGGACTCCAGGAAGGGACATGGAACAGACTCTGCCTCATAGCTCTCAGGAGGAATCAATGCTGCTGACTTTGATCTTGGACTTCTAGCCTCCAGAATGGTGAGACAATAAATTTCTGTTTAAATGACACAGTGTTTATGGCATTTTGTTATGGCAGCCCCAGAAAACTTATACAGGTGTAGATGCTGACAAACAGTTAAAGAGAGAGCAGGCAGCAGGGGCCAAGAGGTAACAATTTCATGTGCCAGCAGAAGTCATGAGAAAGAAAAGGTGGTGAGGTGGTGGTTTGGCAACAAAAGGAGCTACAAAGGCAGAACTGAGTTTCTACCACGGGGGAACACCAGGGTAGGAGTCAACAGATTTCAGCTGCTGAAGGGGGGAAGAAATGACCTACTAAATTAGAGGTGAGTTAAATCCTGAATCATGTTATGGTCCCTAAACTATGTTTTAATCTTTGAGGCTCTATGATTCACTGCTTTTCCTGTTCTTGTTAAAAGATTCTGTGATTTACTTTTTAACTGTGAGGTCTTGTTACACAATCAAAAGTCCTATCTTCCTCATGTCTAGGTATATCCTCTTTATGACCACCTGTATTAGGTATTTCTCACTGTGTAACAAATTATCCCAAAACTTAATGCCTTAAAACAACAAACATTTATTATCTCATAGTTTCCATGAGTTAGGAATCTGGGTACAGCATAGCTGAGTGCATTTGCCTCAAGTTCTCACGAGGCTACAATCCAGGTATTGGTCAGGGCTGTGGCTCATCATAAGGCTCAACAGGAGAAAGACCTAATTCCAAAGTCATTCATGTTATTGTTGGCAAAATTTAATTCCTTCAAGGCTGTTGCACTGAGAGCCCCAGTCTCCCTGTGGCTCTTGGCCAGAGGACTCCATCCATCTAGAAGCACTGCATCTTCGATGTATTTCTCTCTCACCTGTGCTTCCAACATCACATCTCTTTCTCTGACTCTAATCTTCCTGCCTTTTAGTAAGGACCATTGTGTTAGATTGGGACCACCTGATAATCCAGAATAACCTATCTCAAGTTCCTTAAATTAATCACATAGCAAAGTCCCTTTTGACATGTAAAGTAACATATTCATGGTTTCTAGGAATAAGGACATAGATATCGTGGGGGGCTATTTTTCTGTCTACTACAGCTAACTAGAGTAGGAAGAAAGAGGATAATATCTGAAAGTTCAGAGTTCAGTAAAAGTATTTTGTAAGCTGCATAAATTTGTCCATTTTATCATATAACAGGCTCTGTCGACACATAGGTGCACAATTTAATCTCTCTCGTTGATTAG